>JAGGAU010000525.1:0-10048 GCA_017657275.1 Termitomyces sp. T108
CCCTCCCACAGCAAGACCAGCAAAACCCCCACCCCCTTCCCTCCAAACATCCCTTGGAATAGGTACAAGGGCCAGCCCCGATTGAGATTCCCACCCCCACATCCCCACCCTGAGGAAACTCCCACAAACAGCCTTTCAGGGGGTTCCCCGCAAGTAAGAATCATCAGCACTGCCCCCTTCACCTGGATTATTCAGGAAGGAGGACAAGCCTACCAACTCTATATTACTACAACCCTCCCTGAAGAACACCTCTGGGCTGAGGTATCCACTCCAAAAAAGAAGTTGAAGGACCAAATCCTTTGAGAAGTCGTTCCCCCTGAGTACCATGAATTTGCTGACTTGTTCTTCAAGACCAGTGCCAAAGAACTACCTCTGCACCGCTCCTATGTCCATAAGATTGACCTGGATGATGGCACATCGCCGCTATTCAGGAAAATCTATAACATGTCAGAAGTAGAGCTCTGGGCACTCAAGGAACACCTAGATGACATGCTCAGGAAGGGCTTCATTAGACAAATGCATCCATGCTGCTTGGGCCCTTTGGTAGTTATCTCATAGAACCAAAGAGGCGCTTACGTGCTTTGTGAACTAGATGGCTCTGTACTCCACTGACCAGTTGCTGCCTTCCATTTATTGCTATATCTCACACAAGAACATATCCCATTACCACTTGTGGACATTGACACTGCTAAGCTCAGAGAGTTGGAAGAGACTGACTTACTGGATGATGAAGACCTACTATCTCTAGACAATGGCAACTGACATTGCTAAACAATGACATTTTTCCTCCCAGTCACTAAGCAAATGTTTCTCTCTTCTTACAATTACACATACCTATACTTATATTGTCTCTTGCAAGGATGCAGTGCTAGCAACTACAATTGCTAAGTGCCTTGTGCAATCACTTACCAGGGTTTCTTGCTATGATGATTTACTGAGCATTCCCTGTGACATCCCTCATTTCAAAAGAGTTCCTCTTACTGTTTACTGATCCCTTTCCTTACTTACTAATTTTCAAAGCATGGCTGTTGTGGCAAAGTTAAGAAAATCCATTAGTAAAGTCCAAAAAATGTCCACTAATCTATTTACATTTTAGAGCAAGGAGCTGGCACCTAGGAAAAGTCAGGAAAGAAGAAGGGCCTCAGAGGCAACAAGTCTTCATCTTGGATATTGTTCCTCTCCTGCTACACCAATGCTGCTTCACAATCCTGCTGGTACTGCCTCAATATATCCATGCTGCAGCCAAGAATCCTCCTCCTCCTTCTCAGCCCAGCCATCTCTGTTTCCACCACCCTCATCTCCTGCATCATCACTCCTTCCATCCCTGCTGCCATTGCCAGATACTCCTCCAACTCTTTCTGAGACTTCAGCACCAACATGGAGTAACATAGCTCCTCCCTCAGTCACTCAAAGTCAGCACCTGTGACATGGGCAATGGGCCAAGGGGATACTGCTCATCTACTCTAGCAACTATGGGTGCTGGCTCTACTTGCTCATGCTTGTTGTTGCTCAGTGAAAGCACTTAAGTTGCTGCAAATCCTCCACCGGTTGCCAGCACCAGGTCTAGGCTGCTAATTTATGGGGAGTGCTAGTCACCTTATGAACCATTTCCTTACTGCTGTTCTCTTCCTTGGACTCCTCTTTAGGACTGAAGAAGAGAGTTTATAAAAACAAAGTCAAGAAGAAGAAAGAAACATACCTCAAGAGGCACTTCTCCAACAACCAATGCAGCTCATCTTGTTGCTAGTCAGTTAATAGCTGGTTTTCTTCCTCAGTTGCCAGCCTCAACTGCTTGGAGGCTTTTGATGTTGAAGCCTCCCCAGCTGGCAACCAAGGGCACTTGCTGCCTGGCACCATTTTCTCCTTCTAGTCCTTCCTCTCTGTTGACACCACCACCCCATCCTGGTGAGTAGATAGCACCAAGCTCATCTTGCTAATAGCTAGTTTCCTGCCAGCCGCCTTTACCGCCCTCTGCTCCTCTACAAACTCTGATGCTTGCCATACCCTTGTGGACTTCTTAAAGATTCTCTCAATAAGGGGGTCCCTTTTGCCATGCTCTCAAGACTTGAGGCCATTATAAGCACCTAAGGGCATTACTAGCAAGAAAGGATGCTGGTGGAGAACCAGCACCCCTTGGGGTTGTTGTCTGCCCAGCATTTATCACACTGAAAGGGTGGTTAGCAACTGTTGCCAAGAGAAAAAAGAAACACTTATAGCTCCCTTCAGTGCCTTATAAGTGCTATGCTTCAAGGCCACTATGGTCTTTTCCCCCTTAGCACCTTCCATAACAATCCTTTCCCCCATACTGCTATCCAACACTGACTCAGCAGGACAAGGCACCAGCAGTTCCCTTAATTCCATGTCTGAAAAGGTAGTCTGAGTAGGTGCCTGGCGACAGTAAAATCAGTAAAGAACAGGTGCTGGGAAAGGAAAACTTACATCACAAAAGGATACTGTAATGGCTTTGGAGGCCTAGAACTGGAAGTTAGTGACTATTACAAAGGAAAGGTTGGCAATTACTCACCTTGGACCAAGCTGGCAACTTTCTAGCCATCTTCTTGCCAACTGACAATGCTAGGCCCAAAGCGCTGCTGGTTTGCCAACCCTTGGGAGTCATCAGCTCTTCACTTCAGGACCTAATAATAGCCAGGGAGTGAAGATGAACACTAGGGCCAGAGCCACCAACCTCCATGACACCACTTACAACCTCCTGTCCCTCAGCCTCTCCTCCTTGCTACCCTGCATTGCCAGCCTCCCTAGCCTCCAACTGCCACCTCTGATCTTCTTGTTCATGTATTGCCAGCTCCTCCCACTCAGCCAAAAGTGCCTGCAGGTGCTGTTCCTCTGCAGCCTTGAACTCCTCAACAAGCTGCTGGTGACTGGCAGAGGATGATTCAGACAATAGCTAACAAGGATAGGTTACTAACTTGTACTGCTTGTTCTTGTCAATGAGATTAATCTCATGATTCACTTCTCTCCAGGGAAGAAGCTCCTCCTTCATACCATTAATGATATCCACAAACTCATGCTGCCATTGCTGGTGCAATTATGGTATGTCCTCCTCTTGTAGGCCTGTAGCCTTGGGTTTCCCCTTATCAACGTGCTTCTGGCATGGCAGAGTCTCTGGTTCAAATCATTCTCTGAGTGCACGTAAATGCACTTCCCCAGTGTCCTCCATCCTCAGCCTCAATAGAGGCTTCTATACTGTTGACTTTGTCAACCACTGAATGCTTTTCACTTTCAGCAATCATCCATTGAATGCTACTTCCGATAGTTCTGATATTTTATCAGTGACAGGTTGACAATACACTTCTCCAGTGGGTCAACATGACTCAGCCCACCTCTGCACAACCATCAAGGCTACCACCTCATTCCACTCTGGTGGCATGCATGGGGTATAGGCATATTGCATGTCTGGTGGTGGCACTGGTCAATTTCAAAAGGATCTTATGCTGTTGGTCATTTCTGCTGCACTCATGGCACTCTGTCATCAAACTTTGACCTCATCTGTTACAAGATCTTCCACCTTCACTCTTGAGCTTGTTGGTTGACACTCCAACAATTCTTATACTGCTTGTTCTTCTCAAGTGTCAGCAGGTAGGCAGGCCTTGTCAGGCTCAATTGGCTTGTCTACCCCATCCCCCCTTTCCAGAGTTCCTTAGAACTCTTCTTCAGGCATCAATACTACTGGCAAGTCTGCTGGTAAGCTGGCCATTATAGCCAGTTTCTTGTCAACTTCCTCCACTGTCACGCTCTCACAACTTTTTAGTCAGTCACAATCTCTGTGATGCTTCTCAGTGGCCCAATACTGGCATAGACAACCATCTGTGTCTGCAAGGACAACTCTTTCTGCCCCAATGGTATTTTGTTGACAATGACTTTATTATTCACAAAGTCAAGATTGACTTTGTTCTTACACATGAATGGTGTACCTATAATCATATCATAGCAATCAAAATTTGCTATGTCCATGTACTCTTTTGTCAGTGGTCCTGACGTTTTGACCTTGACCTCTCACAGGTCACCAGGCACTCCTTCTCTTGAGGAGTTTAACGAGGATGTTGCAGCTTGTCAGCTGCCTTCTGCAATGTTATGCATTGCATATAGATGCATTGGTCTCCTGGATGCTTGGTCAGAGCAAACATATGCTTGTCCTCCTCATCACAAGCATAATAGTCATTATTGTATATGTCTACTGCAACGTATTTGTCTCTGTCAATCTGGATGCTTTCTGCATCATCTGCTGCAGACTGTTCCTCTATCTGCTGAGGACCTTCCTTGTCTTCAATGAGTTCATCTTGGTTTGCCTCTACTTCGCTCCCCACATTGCTCTCTACTGTTGCTGTATGAGTGGCCTGCACTTGCACTCTTGGCACCTTACAATCCTTGAAATAGTGGCCAGTATGGCCACAGTTGTAGCACCACGATGCCCTGCCAGTTGGGTTGTATCCAGTATAGGCAGGGTACGTCATACTACAAACCACAGATTGTGGTTTTGTTCCATATCAGAACACTTTGCAAGGAACGTTCCAACCTTGACTGGCTGGCAATTCCCCATAACATGGCAAGAGCTGCGCTGGTTGTAGTGTGTGGCAGTCCAAGCAGACTGCTTGTAGCAAGATTATTGTTGTGTATAAGTGCACAATGCATTTCAGCAGGTATTCTATCTAGGAATGTTTTGTGGATGGTAAACTCATCCAGGTATATGGCCATAATCTGAACATGGCCCACAAGCTCATTATAAAAGGTTTGGATGCCTGTTTGGGCATTGTAGACTGCTTCATGAGCCTCCTGCATAGTTGCCGCATTAACAAAGCAATTATACAGTCCAACAAGGACCTCCTTGAAGGTCCAATTATATTTGTCTCAATTTGTATGCAGGACATGTTGGTGGAACCAGTTCTATGCCTTGCTGTCAATGAATTCATGAAGCACAAATATACACTCCTGGTTCATATCATCCCCACCATAGCAGCAGGCTGCTAAATGGTAACAGATGTCCATGGCCCAATCTTCCAATTGGGAGAATTTATGTCCCCCAGCATATGCTTTGATATGCTTTCCTCAGCTTTATGGGGTCATACTCCATCTGGGAACTTGAACCTGACTCTCAGAGAGTCATTGACTAAGCAATTGAGGTAGTCATGCATGTGATCCATGTGGATCTTGACCACCTCATTCATTCCAGGCATGCTTGCAGACAGGTTATGAGAGGGCAATGACCATGCCTTTACAGCTGGGTATTGAGGCTCTGCTGTCCTGCATTTGAGGTGAGGATCTAATGTCTGGTGCTCATTGACGCAATACTGCATTGTAGTTTACCAATTCAGCTGGTGTGGCTGTTGACGTTGCTATTTCTTGGGCTAGCTTACGCTTAATGTACTCACTTGGAAGGCTGTCGTTCGGGCAGCCTCACTGTGACCTAACCAGACTGGACAACAGTATCTTTGTTGCGCATATGATTAGATAGGTACATCGGTTTATAATTCTAGTTGCTCACCTTTGTTGTGCATATGATTAGATAGGGCACAATGAAGGTGATTCTGGCCTCTCATGGCCTCTGTCACGTGATCTCCGTGGCGTACTCTTCACTTGCTTGTCATGAGGGCGTCAGAACGGCCTTGCACTCCTTTCCCCTCTGAAAAATCACCCCCCTCTTCAGACCTTGGTCCCGTTCTCTGCTTCCCACCTGTCCAAGGCTTTGCAGTTGTCTAGCTCCGCTCCCGGCAGCCATTTGTTGTGTTCAGGCCCATATCCGGTCCATCTGACTAGGTATTGCCTTCCTCATTCCTGTTGTTGTACGTCGATGATCTTGTCTATTAGGTATTGTTCTTCTGCGCTGTCCTCCATGATTATTGGGCCTGGTCTCTGGTATTCTCTGTCTGGGAACAGGCTCACATCGTTGGGTATGTGTCTCTTCAATAGGCTTGCATGGAAAATTGGGAAGGTTCTTGACGTGCCCGGGAGGTGGAGGGTGTATTCTGATTTCTCCAGGAAGGTCCTGGTGACTTCGTAAGGGCCGTTGTGCCGCAGCATGAATTTTGCTACCCTCTTCTTCCCTTTCTGCTTGTAGTCCCTTCTCCGGTGTTTTGTCAATAGCATCACTAGGTTGCCTTCCTTATAAACGTCTTCTGGTGCATGGTGTTTGTTTGTATGATAAGCTTGTCGTACCTTGGCTGCCAGAAGGTTGTCCTGGGCCTCTTGGATGTCTTTCTCCAGCTTCTCTATGATCTCCCATGCCGTTATCTTCTCTGTGGAGTTGCCCAGCCCTGGTTGTGTCAAGGGAGGGATGAGTCGTGGGGAGCATCCTGTCTTCAATTGGAACCCTGAGAACCCTGTTGATGCATTGATGGTGTTCATGATTGCAAAATGGATGCGTGGCAGGGTCTTTGACCAACCCTTCTGATTCCTGTTGACGTGGTATCTGATCCCTTGGACAATGGTTTTGTTTGTTCTTCTGCTGCCTCCATCAGTCTCGGGGTAGTAGAACGTTGACATCTTGAGCTTGACGCCAGTGAGCTTGTGCAGCTCTTTCCAAATGTCTGCAAGGAAAAGGTGATTGCAGTCTGAGACTATCTGTGTCATTAAGCCATTCTCACAGTACCATTCATCAAACAGGATCACTGCTATCTATGCCACTGTGTACAAGGAGTGTGTGGCTGCTAACCGTCATCGACATGATCATGTCCTTCCCATCCTCCTCTGGGAGAGGCTCCACAAAGTTGATTCCCACCGTCACAAATCTCTCATCCAGTACTGGCAGCGGGTGGAGTGGGCCTGTTGGCTTGGACGTGCAATCCTTGTTGCGTTGGCACTGCACACAGGATGGTATGTATGCTTTCTCAAGGTTTCACCGCATGTTTGGCCAGTAATAGGAGTCTCATAGGGCCTGGTAGCTCTTCTCAAACCCAAAATGTCTGAGTGAGTCATGCGCAAGCCAATACAGCAATTTGTGTATGCGAGTGTTGCTGGGTATAAGGAGGTGACAGCCTACGTATAGCAGACCATTCTCCATGTGTTCGCCTTTGATGCTATCCTTCTCAATCCTGTCTCTCACCTGTCTGGCAAAGGCATCCAACATGTATCCTTCCATGATCTCATGGGTCAGAGCATCATCTGTGGTGATCTGGAGGGCACCACTGGCGATCTTCCATGGTGTTGGGGAGCATGTGTACGTGAGGGCGCAAGCAGCCGTTGCTGGTGTTGGTACCTTGTCCAGCATCCGTGAGAGGGCATCTGCGGCACTGTTGTCCTCTCCTTGGATGTATATAATGTTATAGTCAAAGTCTGCAAGAAACATTGACCATTGTGCCTGGCATCGGGCCATCTCCTTCTGGGACTGGAAATACTCCAGTGTGCGGTGGTCCGTGTAGACTTCAAACCAGACCCCCAGCAGGCTCGATCTCCACTTCTTCAGGGCTTTCACTATTGCAAGGAGCTCCCATTTGTGCATGGGGTAGTTGCGCTCGGCTGTGCTCAGCTGGTATGAGTCGTAGGCTACTGGTCGTGCCTTGTCCCAGCTCTTAGCAAAACTCAGGATTGCACCTGTCCTTTGGTCGCTCATGTCTATTGTTATGAAGATCTTTTTGGTGGGGTTGTCATAGTCTATCATGGTCAGACAGTTGATTCCAGTGACTATCTTCTTTATTGCTTCAAACGCAGCCTGACATTCTTCTGTCCATGGTGGAAATTTCTTGTCGCAGTCTTTTGTTGTCAGCGGAGTGAGGATGCTTGTGTGTTCTGCCAGGTTGGGTAAGAACCATGCGAGGTACCTTGTCAAGCCTAGGAAACCTCAGACGTTTGTGGCAGTGGTTGGTGTTGGCCAATTCACAACTTGGTCAACCTTGCATGGGTTGGCGCCGATGCTGGCTGCAGAGATGGTATGTCCTAGGAAGGTGATCTTGGTAGCAAAAAGCTGGGATTTGCTAAGGTTACAATACAGGTCTGCCTTCCTCAAGGCATCCATAACTCGTGCAATGTTTGTCTCATGCTCTTCCACTGTGTCGAACCATATAATGATGTTGTCTAAATATACATAGCAGATCTTCCTGATGAGTTCACGTAGTGCGTCTTCCATGCGCCGCTGATGTGTTGATGGGGCATTGCAGCCTCCCATAGGCATCACAACCCATTCATACAGGCCCCAAGGTGTTCGTACTGCGGTCAAATAGACGTCCTTGAGATGTACTCAGGTTTGAAAGAAGGAGTTGGTCATGTCCAGTTTCCCAAAGATCTTTCCCCTCCCACATACTGCCAGGATATCGTCGACTCTTGGGAGTGGGTAGTTGTCTCTCATGGTGTTCCTGTTGAGTTCTAGGTAATTGTTGACCCAACAGGGTGGGACCATGCGGTCTGGAACTCCGTCTCGGTACTTAGGAATACAGAACGAGGGGGACACATACTCTGATGACGAGGGACGCAGTCTTCCTGCATGGATGTGTTCATCCAAAAGTTTCTTCCAATCGTCATGATATTTCTTGGATGCAGCATATCCACATGTGTTTACGACCTTGTGTGGGTCTTTAAGGCGGATCCTGTGGTATATGTGGTTGAGGACTCCTTCCGTCGTGTCTGGTAGTCTCACTGGAAATCTATCTTTGTATTTCTTTTTGAACTCGGCATCTTTCCTTTGGAGATACTCCTGGAAGGCAACCTGTTCAATGCGGGTTCTCACCATGGCCATCAGGGTCTCTGGCAGGGCCTTGCTGTTGAGTTCCAGCGGTGGTGCGGTGTCTAGGGTCATGGTTTTGACTGTTTGTTTCTTCTTGGTAGGTGCCAGTGGTAATTCCGGTGTCTCCTGTGTGTGTGGTGGTTTCTGCATGGTCCCGCAGAGGTTGTATCCCGTGCATTTGTCAATTGCTGTCCGTGCATGCATGCCAATCACAATCCGTTCAGCAGACAGAAATGGTTTTCCTAGGAGGAGGGGTACAGGTAATCCAATGTTTACTTTAGCCTTGAACACCCCTGATTTCCAAACATTGTCCTGTGAGTTCAACTCCATTTTTACGTACTCCCTGCAGCTCAGCGGCAATTCCGACAGGGACGTCAGGTTGTCTTCCTCTGCAGGCAGAGGGAATCGTCACAGTCCGAGTTGCGCAACAAGGCTGTTGCTAATCACTGTTGAAGGACAACCATTGTCAAGCAGTGCAGTGACAGGGAGGGGAAAGGAGGAGATGGACGGGCCAGATATATGGATCTTGGCCTTCAGATGTTTGCCAGTGAGGCAAGTTTCAGGGGGAGAGACATATGAGTCTGTGTCTTTGTTGCGGATGTCATCTTTGTCATACATGTATCCTGCGACGGTCTTTGGTTTTGCTGCCAAGGCCATGTTGAGGGTGATGGTCTTGTGCTTGTGCGGGTCAGGCCAAGTGTTGGCAATTTTCATCGGACACTTGTTGTAATCTGTTGCGTGATTGCAATAGAGCATCCGGCAGCGTGTGCAGCCCTGGTGCTCCTTCAGAATCTTCTTTTCTTCCTCCATGAGCTTGGAAAGGCGTGGGGTTGTGGTTGTGGATGCGTTTCTGCCAGGTGTGGGTTCTGAAATCTACTCTGCAAGTGGTTTGCATCTCTGGCATTCCGCTGCCTGTGCTGCATTGTTGGCATTGATGAGGCGTTGGGTGCAGGCAGTCTCTTCCCTCAAGTCTTTGTCCAGCTCTATGACCTCTCCTATCCATTCTACAAACAAGGTGGCAATGAGGTTAGAGCCGTCAAGCTTTGCCCAAAGGTCCGGTGCCATGTTTGCTTCAAGTTGTGCTTGGAGGGCTGCATCGGATAAGCAGCATGTCAATCGGGTGTTGCTGAGGAGGGAATTCAGGTTCTCAAGCTCAATCTCCCAGTCTGAGAAGGGTTGAGTCCCTTGTTTGGAGGAGAGGATGGTGTTGTGTACTCCATATTCCCACTTGTGTGGAAGGGCATATTTTGCGAACTCGGCTAGGTAGTCTTCTAGCATCATTGCATCGATCCGTTGTTGGTTGGCATGGTACCACTTTACAAATCTCGGTTCCAACATTCCGTCCACGGCATATCGGACTATCTCTGAGGGTTTCTT
>JAGGAU010000526.1:0-10039 GCA_017657275.1 Termitomyces sp. T108
GGGTGGGGGGGGGGGGGGGGGGGGGGGGGGGGGGGGGGGGGGGGGGGGGGGGGGGGGGGGGGGGGGGGGGGGGGTTTTTTTGGGTTCAGGAGTTGGATGATGGAATCAGGGGGGTGAGGAGGGAGGGGGTTAGTACTAGTAGGGGGAGGAGGGGGGGGAGGAGGGCCCGGAGGAGCGTTTCTGGGGAGATTGGAACACCAAGGATCAGGTGGGGGCATGCAATTGCCATTTTGCAGGTTGAAGTGGAGGGGGGATTCATGCTCAAACATGGGGCATCTCGTTTTTGGGGGGACAGGGTTGTTCTGGGGGACAGTCAAGGAGTTAAGGGAGGGGGCTTGGGGGTTGCCCTTGGGGACGTCGATGTAGCAGAGGGTGTCTTGTGAAGAGTCTGAGGAGTTGTCCAGTCGGGGCCCCCAAGAGGTAGGACAGGCGGTCGCTATACCTATTGACTGTCTCCATGTCCAGAAGGCACTGGCACTGGGCACTGAGTTTGCCTGGGGCCATGCAGAGATGCCTACCATGCATGCTGCAGGTTGATCAAAAAGCCTGCCCAAGGGGTTTAATTCTTGGAGCATAGCAGAAGCAGCATTAAGATTGTAGAGGTGTTGCTGCTCCACTCCTTGGAGGGGGGTTGTTGTTTTGGGGGTTTCCTGCTGCTCTTGAGTTGCATTGGACGTGGAAGGAGTATACTGCATCCCCAGGGTCCTTGAACTGTCCTGGTGATGGGGACACATGGATCTCCTTGACCTATCTGGCTAGCTCCTCTTGCAGAGTGGAGTCATTATGCAGGAGGTTGTGTTTCTGTGCAGGGAGGGATCTCTAGGCAAAACGCCCTTGGTTGTCCAGCACTTGGTTTGCACATTCCTCCATGTTACTCCCAGATTTGGGTAGCCTCAACCTGTGACACAGGTTCTGAATCCTTCATATCAACTCCACACTGGTAATGTGGAGTGACCTCAAGATTTTGTCATGCTGTTTCAGATAGTTTGCAATCCTTCTTCATCACTGGAAGGGCACTTTTCTGGCTCCCCTGGGCACGTTCCCTTGCCTGAGGGGTGATGAGGGTGACTGTACAGAGGGAACTGGCAGTCCGTCTCATCAGAGGGGTTGGGGATACGCAGGGACATGGGTGGCAGGGTTTGCCTCCATAATGTGTGCAGTACCTGGACCCATCATGAAAGGACCCATACTAGCAGGGATCGGGGCTTCCCACTGCATGTGTGGAGTGCCAGGGAGTTCCCAAAGTTGAGTCCATGCATCAGAGCTCTGTGCAAGGTGGGGTACCTAGGTGCACCAGTTGAGGGCAGGGCCTTGGCTAACCAAAGGCATTGCTGTAAATCCATAGGTGTCTATGGGCCAGTATTGGTTCATGTACAGCGTGGGGGCCTGAAGGCAGTTAGAGGTAACCAGAGTGGGTACAGAGGTTGCAGGACAGGAGGAGAAAAGAAACTGAAGACCAGGCAGACAGATGAGGGAAACAGAGTATATTGAAAGAGATAGAGCAAGAAACAGAGGAAATAGAAGTAGATAAGTAAAAAGATATAATTAATACCAAGTTTGCCAGCTGACTATAAAGGCCAGAGCCCTATATACTCAGGCAGTGCTGAAGAGAGTGTACCTGGTGTGTTGCCAGGCATGCTCCAGGGCTCCAGGGTTACTTTTAGGGGCATGGAGAGCAGCAGGGTTGCAGCTAGGGGCTAGCACAAAAGAGGAAGGAAGCAGATGCACTACTTGGTAGACGAGCTCCAAGGGGGAAAGAAGCTGATGTGCCACTGAGCCATGAGATGCAAGCGAGGACCATGGAGGCGGGTATGGCTGGCTCCAGTGCTATTGGGATGGAAAACATGAGGAGTCCGCATGGGGGAGGAAGAAAAAGAGAGGGGTCATGACACCCAGGGCCACATCCCTATCCTGCTGTGCCACATCTTGCTCCCTCCTTGCCTTCTGGACCTCCTGCCTCCAGTGCACCACCAACTCAGCCATCTCTGCAACCTGACAATGTAATGATAGGTTTATGGCCAACCTCAACCATGGAAAGGCTGGCTCCCTGCAATACAGCTGCCAAAGGATGAGAGTCTGGTTATGCCAACCACAGCAAAAAAACGTGAGGACTGGGGGGCCTGCCAGCGACGTGTTGCCCCAGGGCCTCTTGCTTGGGCCTGCCTCCAGGGATGGAGATGCCCATTGCTTACCCTTGGCTGCTGCTAATTGCTTGCGCTTTCCATGTAGGAGTCCCACCTTAATGACAGGAGCCGACACCTCCCCATTCTCACCTGAGTTTGACTCACCCACTCTAGAGCATAAAGGCCCCACCACCATGCCCACCACTTGTGACCTAGGCCCCCCACTCATCCAGGCAAAAACCCAATCCAACAACTAGCCCTCCTCCACTAAAACACACAACGCCCTCCACAGACACAACACAGAGCACTTCTTGTGCTTAGATCTGCACAAGAGATACACCAACAAATCTCAGTGGGCCCCCACCACCAGTGACTTGAACTTGTAAGATGTGCCCCAGCAGGTGCAAAATAGGGACTAACAATCAATCAGAATCCCTGGACCAACCAAAAAGGCAACTCACCAGGCCATGACTCTGACACCACACCTGTCACGACCCACACCTTGGGCCTGGACCACCTTGCACAACCCTGAAGGCCACTTACATGACCCAATCCCCAGAAGAACCCAACCAACCCCCTGACACAGCCATCACTCCAACAGCTGGCAGTTCCTTACCCCAGACATCACCAACCCCTGACACAGCCATTACCCCAATTGCCCAGCAATCTCTGCCCTAGACATCACTGACAACTCTGGGCAACCCCAGAACGCAACAACATGACACTACACACATCATTTGACATGTCACGCATTACCACGCATCATTCCATACATCACCATGCATCATTCTAATGTACCATGCATCATTCTAATGTACCATGCACCGCCCAGCATCACGTGTTATGCCTCACAAAGCACCAGTCCCACATTCCACCTCGCCGTGCCCCTGCAGTGCCATGTCTCCCCCACGCAGCGCTGACATGATCTTCAAAGCAGCAGCACAGCTGCTGCACACTACCCAACACCTGCAGTGACCCCTGCAGCTTCCTATGTCCCCCAGACCAATCTCTAGGCCTGTAGCCAGTATATAAAAGTCTCCATGAGCATTTGGTAGGGTAGTGTTGATATTGCCTACATTTTAGTACTTGTCTGTCTTATTTCCTCAACGTCTCTTTTTGCTGTCTTGTTGACTCCTCTCATCTCCAGTTAACTACTCCTCTTGTACTCAGTCCTTTTTTACTATCTTTACTTCCCTTTTCCCTCATCTTGCAATCCATTTTCTTCTCCTTCTCTCGGGTTCCTGCCTCTAAGTCTTGCCCCTTTTCCTGATCTCTGTTTCCCTTCCCCTTTCCCCTCCTCTTTCTCTATCTCTCCTCCATTAGACTCCCACCTAACCTGATTCATGAACTACCTCCCTTCTTCCACCAAGCCCAACCCTGGAGCTAATCCCCAGGACTCATCTTCAGCCCCAGAGCTTGTTCTTACCTCCTGGAGCCCTTTCCCAGACTCTGGAGCCCACTTCCTAACCCTGGAGTTCCCTCTTCAGCCTCCATAGTGTCTACTACCACTCCTCCATACATACCAAGCCTCCACCCCCAGTCTGAGCACCCCATGCTCAAGCGACACTGCTTGCAAGTAGACTTTGCGTCTGCCACGTAAGGAATTGCCCAGTAGCCTGAGCCCCTGTGGTCAGCAGAACCTGACATGACCCACCACCTTAGCAAAATGCTTTGGTGTTACAGCTGCCTGGGCCACCTGATGATTCTCCAGGACAGAACAGAAGACCCCCAGAGCAAGTGCAGGCCACGAAGGACATGACAACAAGACAGGTGCCAACTGAACAGGCTGCCAGGGCAGCACAACCTGGGGCAGAATACGTGAAGGATCCACAGTGAGCAACAACTCTACAGGAGAATTGGGTGAGTATGAACATGAGACAAAAGGAATGACTCATGACAGCGCTCCATCTCCCAGATTCAACAATGGTCCTGGTGACGCTCATACAACTCCTGGCACTCCTCATAATTGGCCCAAACGCTGATGCAACCCTCATCAGAAGGAGAGGGAGTAGGTGAAGAAGGGGAACTGGAGGACAACATGGAAGAAGAGAATAAGTGAAGTTCATAGAAATTTTTTCTTTTTATCACAGGTGAACTTCCTAATGGCCATCAAACTTCTAATTTGACAAAGCAGCACCACCACAATCACCATGCATTGATGACACCCAAAAGTTGCTAGGTACTGTAAGTATCAAACTTTTGCCTAGCGCCCTCAAGGGAGTAGCAATGGGCATGTGCTATGTTGTGAGAGAGTTCTGGGCAGAGTCCCAGTTACTTGTGGGGTTGAAAGCATGAGGGTAAGTTGAAAGGAATCTGCTTAGCAATCAGGCACTAAACTATAATCCTACCATAGATGCAGGCGCTAGACTCCAGACACTGGGAGGTGGTAGTGTACCCGATGGTACTCCTGGTGACTAAGGACAACTTGGCAACTATGGATAACTTGGCAACTATGAACAACTCAGTGACTATGAATGACTTGGCGACACTGACTGCTTGGAGAGGTGAAGAAGTTAGCAACTTAAGGGAATAACTGTCACTAGTATGGGCTGTAAACCGTGGGGGATGTATTGTCCTGGGCTACTACATAGTACAGTATTTATAGGGTGCTAGGTTGCTGTCGCTAACTACATAAGGTAAGTGAAAATAATTTAGTCGGAACCCATTGATGGAAAAGAAGTTGCCAGTGGTGCCTGTTAAGAACCTTCAAAATTATGGCATAAGGGATGAAACCAGAAAAATTTGTCAAAGTTGCTAATGGTGTCTGTCCATCCATTGGAACGTTCCCACTGCCAAAGACTATAAGTGGGCAAGTACACAGTGAACTGTCAATCAGGTCTTGAAAGACAAGGTGGCGGCAGTTGCCAGACGTTGGCCACTGTTGCTAAGAAGTAGCCGCTGCCAACCAGCTGTTAGAAGCACTAATTGACTTCTTGATGTCCCTGGTGTTCAGGGACTTCTGTTTGGGAAACTCACTGATTGCTAATAAAATGAGCCCAATCTATTTCCAACCAGATAAGATCACTAAAATTAGCCTCTGTGCACCCAACTCTTTTTCAAGTACTTATCAGCATCTCAAGGGTCTTGACACTGAAGAGGGGGTGATGTCATGACCTGCCACCACTGCCAGCACTCCACCAACCACTGCCAGTACCCAGCCCTGGCCCCAGCATCCCCAGACTCACCAGACCAGCTCCACAAAGCCCCAGGCCTGGACCGGCACCAGCAACACCATCAGCAGCTATCAGTACCCATCACCACCTGCTCATGCTACCATCAGTGCCAGCTCTAGCAATCCCTGGCCACTAACACCACCATCAGCGCCAACCCCAGCAACCCCTGGCCCATCACTGCCCATCAACGCCACATCAGGGCCAATCCCTGCAAACTCTGATACCCTCCTCATCCTAATTAGGCAGCCATCATGCATCTCACATCAATGCATCACCCCGGCCCAAACTCTGCACCCACACCTCCTCCTTGGTCAACTCTTTGCCTTCTGCACATTCCATGCCTCCCATGCTTCCAAAGCAAGACCACTCCTTTGTGAGCTTCTTTTACGCCACTCATCCAACACAGACCTTGCACAATCCCCAGGCTTCAGCAAGAGCCCTGGTACCTTGGTATGGCCCCTTGCATGAACCCTGGGCTCCAGCAAGAACCTCTGCACTGCAACTTGCCATGGAGCCTGGACCTGAGCCCTGAAGCCTACCTGCCCCTAGTATATAAGTCATAGCATAATGTCTGGTACAGTAGTATTGATATTGCCCATCTTTCCATAGTCTTTTGCCTGTCTTCTCATACCACCTTGTCTCTGTCCACTTTTATTCTTAGTCCTGGAGCTTGTCTCTGACCCCTGGAGCTCCCTCTCTAGCCCTCTGGACTAGCCTTGGTCCATCTGTACTTGTTCCCTTCCCCCAAACTCCCAGTTTGTACGCTGCGCCCCGCAACTCTGGTTGTGCACATAGACTTTGTATTTGCCAAGTAAGAATTTGCCCAGTAGTCTGAGCCCCCATGGTCAGCGGAACCTGACAGGAGTCCTTTGAAAAAAAGGAGGATAAAAGCTCACTATCAACCTTGTCAGTCCAGCTTCAGCTGGTACTGGACCATTTTCCAATGGTCTCTAAAGAATCAATGCAAAAGTGTCTACAGCTTTATGTTGTAAAGCATCTACAGTTATTGGCTGTATATCAAATTGTTTACTCATATCTTTGAGCTTGAGCTCAGTGAGTACCTTAAGCATAGGCAGCCTGAGGAACCTCAACATCAACAGCCACACTGGCTGAATCTGTGGACTATGATGCACTATTGTGCCAACATGCACCAGACATTGCAGAAGCAATGAATATCTTGAATGTGCCTAGGCAGGCAAATGAGTCCAAGCAGGACTATGAAATACATTAAAATGCCATACACTAGCAAGCTAACACCAGCAGAATGCCTTGTCAGGCATTGTCAGAGGCAGAGATGGCAATGTCTAACCCTGCTGGCAATGACAAGGTAGAGGAACTGCCTGAACTGAGGACGCCTCACCAGTGCATTACTATCAAGGAAAAGGCACACAAAGAGAGCATGTCAGATGATCCTATTACACCATGATGCATCATGAGACAGGTTCATTTAATGGACAATTGGACAGAGCATGTTAATTATCAATGCATCTGCAATCAAGATTTGTGAGATTGAGGTGAGTTGTTGATAGACAACCAAGGTGTGGTGTTCAAAGGGCATGAAGGTGTTACATCAGTTGATGATATGAGGCAACAGTTTATTGTGAGGACTGGTGACAAAGATCACAACAATGATCATGGACATGGCCATTGTAATAACAACTGGGACAAAAGGGATTGTTAAGATGATTGTAGACACTCTGGTTGCTGACCAGAAGGGCCAGTGCCTTGGGCTCCACAAGTACCATGTTCTGAACACAGGACAGAGGAGCCCCTGTATCAAGCAACCAGGGCATGGTCACTGCCCTCACCACATGATTTGCATGCTAACATGTTGGGAATGAATGAAGTGCTTAAGATCCATATATGCATGACCACTGTCAGGAAACTGGTTTCCAGACTGTGTCCAACTCTACTCTGAGCTTAGTCCAGTGATATGCCTATTCCTAGCAGATCTGACCAGCCACTTGGCCCACCCTTTTCCTTTCCATCTCTTAGTAGTCAGCCTTGATGAGTCATATGCATGGACCTTACTCAGCATCAATTATTGTTAGTCATACTCCATTACATACTGGGGCCTGATTAGTAAACAGTATTAGTAATAACACAGCCACTAATGTGGTATATATAGGCAGCCTGTAGGTAGAATATCCTCAAGCTAAACAATAGCAGCGCTCTTCTGGCCTATTCATTGAACTGACCATAAGCTTCTCTAGCAATGTCCAGCCCTCTGCTAGCCCTGCTTGTCCCTTACCTGACTCTTGCCTGCCTTCACACTTGCTGCTTGTCACTTGCACCATTGGCTCTGTGGAAGAAGTTCTGCAGATGTCAAGTGTTCCCCTTACAACCACCTCAACTGGCTAGTTGATGACTCCCTCAGAGTCAGATTCAAGTTTCCTGACAGGGTCAAGCCTTGTTGATGTCACGATCTGCCACCACCGCCGGTACACCGCCCACCACCGCCGGTACACCGCCCACCACCGCCGGTACACCGCCCGCCACCGCCGGTACCCAGCCCCGGCCCCGGTACCCTCAACCTCACCAGGTCAGCTCCATAAACCCTGGGCCTGAACCAGCCCCCTCCAGTGGCCATCAGCACATCAGCAGCCATCAACACCCATCACCACCTGTGCACACCACATCAGCGCCAACCCCGGCAAACCCTGGACGCCCACGCCACCATCAGCACCTGCCCCAGCAATCCCTGACCACCGCCGCCACTATCAGCGCTTGTCCGGCGATCCCTGGCCCATCACCGGCAGACCCCGACACCCTTCCTTCCAAATCGGGCAACTGTCGTAACACGCACCACCTGGCCCGAGTCCCGTGCCCCGCGACTCCTCTTTGGTCGACTCCTCACCTCCCTGCATCGTCCATACCTCCCATGCTCCCAAAGCAAGGCCTCTGTGAGTTTCCTTTATGCCACCAACATCCACCGTGCCCTTGCATGGTCCCCAGGCTTCAGCAAGAGCCCCAGTGCGCCTTGCACAAACCCCGAGCTCCAGCAAGGACTCCTGCCCCACAACTTGCCATGGAGTCTGGGCCTGAGCCCTGGAGCACGCCGCCCCTTGTAACTAAAGTAGTAGTGTAGCATCTGGTAGAGTTAGTGTTGATATTGCCCATTCCCTAGTCTCTAGTTTGCCAGTTATCGTTCCAGTCTATTTCCCTTATCACATCTCTGTTTCTTCTTTATCTCATACTCAACTCGACTTGTTTCTTCCTTATCTTATCACTCATCTTGCCTCATCTCAATCTACTTGCTTTCCATCTCCGGTCTCCCTCTCTAAGTTTCTCTCCGTTTTTCTCCTTCTCTCTTCTCCGTCTCGCCTCTCGTCTCTTTTCTCCTCAAGTCTCGACTCTTTTGCCCTTCCCCCATCTTTCTCCAACCCTGGGACTTAGCAAGTCCCGCACCTGAACCCTGGCCGTCTACACACTCGCTTCCAGGACTTATACCAAGCCCCAGAGCTCATCCCCAGACCTTGGAGTTCCTTCAATCGTCTCCTGGACCAGTCTCGGTCCCTCTGTCCTCACCCTTGCCCCTCAGTCCTGGTCCGTACTGCTGCACCCACTCTTCAGTTGTGCGTGTAGACTTTGTGTGTGCCAAGTAAGGATTCACCCAGTGGTCTGAGCCCCCATGGTCAGTGGAACCTGACAGTTGAGCCAAAGGAAAGCATATCAAAGCATATGCTGGAGAGTATAAGTTCTCCCAGTTGGAAGACTGGGCTATGGATGTCTGCTACCATTTAGCAGCCTGTTGCTATAGTGGGGATGACATGGACCAGGAGCCCATTTTTGTGCTCCATGAGTTCATAGATGGTGGAACTGGTTCCACCAACATGTCCTGCATACTAGTTGGGACAAACATAACTGGACATTCAAGGCAGTCCTGATAGGACTGTATAACTGCTTTGTGAATGCAGTGACTATGCAAGAGGCCTGTGAAGCCTTCAGAACTGCAGTATACAATGCCCAAATGGGTGTCCAAACCTTCTATGATGAGTTGGTGGGTCATGCACAGAATATGGCCATGTATCCAGATGAGTTTATCATCCAGGAAACATTCCTGGATACAATACCAGCAGAGATGTGTCACACACTGATATGTGACAATAACCTCTCCTCAGAGGTCAATACTGTGACTGAGTTTCTGGCATATGCTATATGCTTTGAGTAGTCTGCACAAACTGCAATGCACCATAACCAGTGCAGCTCATGGAAACTGCCAATCCATGAAGATTGGAACTTTTTTAGTGAAGTGTTCCAAAATGGAACAAAACCACAACCTGTGGTTTGTAGTACAGCAGACATTGCCAGCAGGCCATAGGCTTGGAATGAGACTAGGACCAGTTGGTAAGGTATCAGCAGCTAAGGAAGGCTGCTATAGGCCTGGAGTGGGCTCATTTGAACCAAAAGCAATGTGGGATGGTCCACCAAGAGTGGGCTCTCCAAAGACCACCTTTGGCAGCAATGATGCAGGCTACAAGCCTAGTGGCAGTGCATCATGGGTGCTACAACTATGGCTAAATAGGTCACTTCTTCAAGGAATGCAAGGTGCCACAAGCACAAGTCCAAGCTGCTCATATGACAGCAGTGGAGAGCAACACTGTGGAAGGACTATGTCAGGTTCCGTTGACTGCGGGGGCTTCTTCCTAAGCAAGACCTTACGAGGCGGACTCAAAGTGACTGCAAGCACGAAGTCCTACGTGATTACGGGGTCCGGGGTCGGTTCCGGGACTGGTGGGGGTG
>JAGGAU010000527.1:0-10036 GCA_017657275.1 Termitomyces sp. T108
AGACAGGACAAATCCGGAGTTTTGGAAGTCAGAAAGGCAAACTCCGGATTATATAAGTGGCCTGTATGCGGTGCTGAGGGGCCATATCTGTCTGAATGATAGCTGAAGACCCAGAGCACCTCTGAGGCTGAAAGTAGTACCAACAGATAGCGTTGAAGAGGTAGAAGCAGTAAAGTAAAAGAATGACAGAAGAAATAAGGAAATGAATGAAAGGAGAATGAAGGAATAAAGAGTGAAAAAGGAAGGGAATGAGAAGTCCCCTGACAGGTACTCCATTCTTGTAACCTCGAAATGTTTGGTTTCTTATTGGTCTATACTTTCTCAGGTGTGACATTACCTAGGGCCCATGTGGATGACCTGTTTTTAGGTATGCAGTGTATGAGACTGCTTCCAGCCATAGTGACTTTGGGAGTTTATATTGGAAAAGCATAGCTCTTGCATGTTCTACAAGGGTGCAATTCACTCTCTTGGCTATTCCATTTTCTTCTGAAGAATGCAGAGCAGTCATTCTCATCTGTATACCATGTTTTGCGCACTACACCTATACAGTGTCATTTAAAAATTCATTTCCCTGGTCACATCTGATGGTTTTCAGATTTTGTTCAACTTGTGTTTTTACATGCATTCTGAACTTCTTGAATGCAGCAATTGTTGCTTCATCTGTTTTATTCTCTAGAAACTGTATCCCAGTTCTTTGTGCCTTTCCATCAGTTCAATCCATGTAGTAACAGATCACATGGACTCCAGTGGTTCATGCTGGTCCCCATAAATTGACTGATGTCATATCTCCAATTTGGTTGAATCTTACCCCTATGGTGTTATGTGTTGCTTGGATTGTATACATGCCTTGCATTGTTGTCCAGTATCTTCTCTGCATACTTCCATTCCTTCTACCATATCTTTGCTTTTCAACATCTTTACAGCTGTCATATTCATGTGCCCAAATATCCTATGCCATGCATCCCAGGCATGTGTTAGCAAGGCTGTGTCTGGATTGGAATTGATTATTGATGTTTCCAGACTGTATAGTCCACCAATTTTTATAGCACTCATTATTTCTGTTTTCAATCCTGATGTATATGCATGTAGTAAACTGCCTTCAAAGACAACATTGAATTTTGCATCAGTCATTTAGCTTATTGACACAAGGTTAAATGGTGCTGATGGTGCATGTACCACATCCTTTAATGTGATGGTATTTGTTTTGTTTCCAATTTTGCATAGCAGTTGAACAGTGCCTCAACTCATGTCAGGAACACTTCCAAATCCATTTATTTTATGGCCAGGTGTCAATTTGTATGTTGTGAAATGTGCTTGATCTCAGAAAATATGTGAGTTACATGCACTGTCTGCAAGAATGGACCCTGATGCCAGTATGCTGGCTAGGGCCATGTCTGTGTCATTATTGAGGATAGAGATAAAAGAGTAATCCTCCTCTGAAGCCTGGTGAGCATGATCTGTTGAGTCCTTTTTATGTTTTCCCTTTCTATGCCATTTCTTTGAGTCTGAACTGTCTCTTGACTTCTTATGCTTAGGGCAGTGTGCAGCTATATGTCCTGTTTCCCTACATTTGTAACATGTAATGTTTGGGTTATATTTCCCGATGAGTGCTGTATCACTACTTTGTGATCAGATCCATTGATCTTCCTCAAGTATTCAGGCAATCAACTTGCTGATCTCCTTGAGAATGGCTGTGTCAACTGACAAGATGAAGGTTGATCCTAGGGCTGCAAGTTCTTCAACCAGTCCTTTGAGCATTTGAATGTGCTCTTCAATGTTCCCACCATCTTCACATTGTGTATGGAATAACTTTCAATGTACCTTTGCAACTCCTATGGCACCACATGCCTCATACTTTACTTTCAGTGTATCCCATGCATCGTTTGACAACATTGACCCCGCTATATACACAAGTGGAGCATCTCCAACACATAGTCATATGGCTGACAGAGTCTTTCTGTCTTTTGACTTCTAAGTTTCTTGTTCATTGACCTTTGTTTTGTCAATTGAGAATGTAATGGTCCCATCAATGTAATCCAGTCAGTCTAGGTCTGTTAGGATGTTGACCATCTTGATTTTCCACACCGCATAGTTCTCTGCACCTTTAAGTGCATCAATACAGTGAAGCATAGACGTTTTGGAGGACATGTCGAGTTACAGTGAGTCCAATGCCAGCCAATAAAAGTACGCGAGTCTGATTACTTGCGGGCAATGGAGCCCATAATGAGTTGAACAATCGTCAAGATCCTCATATTATTTCGTAGTGTGGAGTGTATCTATATACAGGCTGTTGTACAATACTAGAATGTTCTCTTGTCGCGTGGCAAAATAAGAACATGTTAGGCCGGGATGGCCGCCGGTGGTCAAACCTTGATGACTCGGATTGTTCCTTCCAACTGTAACAATCCGTTATAGATGGCTACTCCATGTGTGGTTGCATTGATCAACATAGGATGCATTATACCATAGATGATATTGTCATGCTCAGCATTGCAACAGTTGGTAGACTAGCTCTAATGACTTCCGACGGCCGACAGCAAAGTTCAATTTTCTCTCCTGTTCATGTGATCAAGGGACTAACCTCAAACAATGCCGTTGATATCGCAGGAAGGTGTGACTAGCGCAAGAAGAGTGCTTGATCTGCCTGTTTCTGAGCCGCCCCTATCCTGTAGATCTGTGCCTCTCGCACTAGTCAGAACTTCTAGTTGTTGATCTGGCAAATAATTGTTGTGGGTCCCTGGGATCCTTTGTACGTTTGTCTGAAATTTTGGCCTTAAATACTTCATTCTGAGGCAGATACATACTGGATGAACACCCGTGCATGAACAGTTGGAAATCCCAAAGTCACCTGAGTTCATGCCAAAGTATAACAGTTCTTAATCTTGAAGCGCCATCTCATCTGGGTGCTGGTTGTTTTTAGGTGGTGGTATTTTACTCCTTTTGCAATACATACCTGCCATACTCGGCTCCCCCTCTACTACACCTCCCTATCTCTTGGCATTCTTTCACGGCGAAGCCGTCCTCGACACATAACCATAGGACCGGATCGCTCATTGTTGCGAAATGTACTTGTTGAGGCCGATGATTTGATTGGATCTTATCTGATCGTATCTTATCTGATCAGATCTCTTTCCACTTCACTAGTTCGTAGGGCTTAGTTTACACGTCCCGCACACTTTGAAAAGTGGTAAATAGATTATATTTTTATTGATTTATTTCAAACAACTTAAGAAAGTCACTCGAAATTGGGCTCAAAATAAATATGATTCAAAACCCGGAAGACTAAGTAAAGCTCTTTGGCCTAAGAAATCCGCTCCCTGGGGACTCCGAGCTGTGGCAACTACTTTGCTTGCCCTGCTCCCCCAGATCCTTCCTCCTTTTATATTCTCCGTTGCGCGCATGGACCAACGCGCGGCTCGCGTGATTCGACCGTCCCGACGTGGTCCCGGCGTACCGGCGCAGGCTTGGCGTGGTCCCGACGCGCTTCTGGAGCAAGGTTTAGCCTCGCCAAGGCTAAACCTGGTCCTTGGGCTGCCCCTGCCCTTGCCAGAGCTCGGTTATCGCCTCGTTTTGTTGTCGTTCGTGGGGGTCGTGGGCGTTCGTGGGCTCGTGGGCGCGTTAGCGGGTTCGAGGCTGTCGAGGAGGCGGTCGTGAACCGTTAGCAAGTACAAGCGACACTTTGTTTTCACGAAGGTTTGATGTTTTGATCCCGGATCATGATCCGAGATCGTGGCATCAATCTTCGGAGCGAAGGTTTGATGTTTTGATCCCGGATCATGATCCGAGATCTCTGCATCAATCTTCGGGCTATTTTTATTCGAAGGTTTGATTTCATGATCCCGGATCATGATCCGAGATCAATACGTCAAACCTTCGGCACTGCCACCCTTGTCGGCTATCGCTGCGGGCTGATACAGTGATGGCTGGCTTCTTTTGTCCTTACTGCTTTGCTGGCAGCGTCGTTTCTCGTGCTGGGGCTAGGTTTCGTGAATATTTGCTAAGGTACGTCTAGTGTCTACAGTTTTCGACACTTTTTCCAGCTTACAGTTTTCAGCTGTTGTTTGTTTGACGTTTATTATTCCTTAGGTCGGTCTCATGTTCGAGACCGACGTATCATCATGTCGACTCCCGTCACATTCGACTCAAAATTCTTTGTAGCGAACAACCCAAGCCCCATCACACCAGCAAGGGCATTGGTGTAAACACGGAATTTACACTCAGATGTACCTTCCTCCTTGGTGAAATCAGAGACTAACATAAATTGGGATAATTCATTGATGAAAAGGTGATGTAGTTACGAAACATGAAGGACGTGCATACTCAATGGTTTTGAATTGAGTGTAAGTACAGGCTAAAAATCAGCAAGAACTTCGCAACTGACCCCTTGAATCTTCCAGTTTCTTGACGGTTGTATCGGAAGACAACCTGACTGGTTGTTGTAAGACTTGTTTAAAAATACCTGTGGAATTGATGTCTCTACGATCACAATCCGCCTAGGCATAAGCAGTATAAGTAAACATGAGATTTAAGCAAGGGGCAACGACGTAATTGATCAAAGCGTAGATCTTGGATAATCGTATAGAAGTACCCAGCAGGCACAGCCGAGAGGGGTCTAACGTTATGAAACTTGCTGTAAGATGTACTTCAAGACCACCGAAAACAAGCAATCTACCGATGAGATCTCGTCGTGTTGCAGAAAATTTCAAGTCCTTATTGCGACGACTGGCAATTTCCATGTTTGCGAAGCATCCTCCCGGACCCGACAAGCTCGGCAGATGATAGCAGCAAACAACTCAACCATGATAGAAATGTCAAAGGGGTAGATTTCGTTCGATTGTGTGTTTCTTTTCTTCTGACAACGCGTGCCAAACGCGTGCGCTTCTCTTTTGCATTCTGTACTTCATTCTGATTCTCTCAGCGCAAAGATCAAATGTCTGCGAAGCATTTGCTGGGTCAATAGCGCTCTCTTGCTGTCCTAATACCCGACAGCCCTGAGCGAAGGTATCACGTGCCGACCTATTGTAGGAGCTGGTGTGAATTAAAAAGCTAAACCAGGCTTGCTCCTCATCTTAAGCTTACGAAAGACCAGTACCTTCCCACGTTTTACGTACCAATATGGTCTGTAGTGCTCTTCTTGAGGGGATTTGCCATCTTGTAGTCCGGTCCATCGTAGTCTGGCCGTGACCATCCTCGGTGGAGTGGGGGGCGTCGTTCACCTGTATGACCGACCCATTCGCATCTTAAGCCGCATATGGGATACACGGACTCGACTATTGCTGTCCTGTAGAAGCGTGAGAGACTCGGGGTGCACTAAGTTCTGTTTGGGTCTCAACGGAATTAAGTTTCGTTACATCCACCTCGACGATCTCTCTCTATATAAGTTGTGCATCGTGTCAGAGGGAATCTCCCTGACGAAGATATATCTCGGGGTTATGTCAGTGTATAGCATTACTTCATCTGGGTCGTTTTTCTCAGGGACATTGCTTAAAATCGTGAAGAATTCAATGATAACCAACGTTGAAGCCTCTTCTAGCTTCCCTTCCCATGGCGAACATTCTTCTCGATGCTAGTATCTTCTCACTTGCAGTTGCTCTCTATTTTTTTCTTAGGCGAGGCATGAATGGCAGACAATTGCCCCTTCCACCTGGTCCCATGAAGTTTCCGATCATAGGCAATCTCTTGGACATGCCGAAAGACTTCGGATGGATAACCTATCATAAGTGGTGCAAGGAATTAGGTTGGTCTTACATGGTGCCTACGATGTAAGCTTAAGCACTGATTCACTCTATCAGGCTCTGACATCATTCATCTTGATGTTGTGGGCACATCTATTATCGTCTTGGACAATGCGAACATAACTACAGATCTGTTGGAGAAGAGGTCTTCGATCTACTCTAGCAGGTGATCCTCCATCGGCACGGCTTACGCACAAGACTCAACAGGATTTTTATGAAACAGAGCAAGGATGCCAATGATCAATGAGTTGATGGGCTGGGATTTTCATATCGCCTGGATGCCATATGGTGATTACCCTCAACGTTATTTGAAACCAGTTTGTGATAATTCTTCCATTTGTTCTTAGGTGACTACTGGTAAGGTGACAAGTATAAGTCTGCATTTTCGATTGTTACAATCAGTGTAGGCGTCAACATAGACGATTGCTGCATCAAGAATTTCTCGCCACTGCTTCCATGCGCTTCCGCCCTCTCGAATTAAAGGCTACTCACGGATTCCTCCGTGCTATGTTATCGTCGCCCGATGAACTGGACGGAAATCTTCGACAGTTTGTGGACGATATATTACTGTGTAATGTATCTTATACTCTCTTCAGGATGGCGGGTGAGACTATCTTAGGAGCAACATATGGACTGGAAATTCAATCTAAGGACGATCCCTACATTCAGACAGCGGCAAAGGCCACCCGTACCCTCTTCACTGCTGCTGTTCCCGGGGCCTTCCTTGTTGATTTGGTACCAATTCTCAAACATGTACCTGATTGGATGCCTTTCGCGGACTTCAAACGCAAAGGAAAACAGTGGCGCAAGCTCTCGTCAGATATGGTTAATATGCCCTACGATGCGATCGAGCAGAATATCGTGAGCTTTTCTTGCCATTCACGAGTGCTTGTTTTATTCAATGGGAGACAGGCAAATGGGGATGCCACGCAGTCTTTCGTGCTGAGGAGCCTGCAGAATGTGGATCAAACACAAGACATCAGGCTTCAGGAATATATCATCAAATCAACAGCTGGTGCAATGTACACAGGTGAGCCTTTGAACTATGATGAACAGTTGACAACATAACTCGTTGCTTCGCATTACAGCCGCTTCGGATACCGTAAGTCAACACTTGTGGAATTCGTGTGAGCACTTATTGCATACAAACAGACGGTAGCAGCCATTGAGTCTTGCATCCTCGGTTTGCTTGAGAAGCCTATGGTAGTGAAGAAAGCCCAAGAGGAGCTGGACCGAGTCGTCGGTCCTTATCACCTGCCGACCTTTGACGACGAAGACTCCTTGCCGTTCATCACTGCGATCACGAAAGAAGCTCTAAGATGGAGAGACGTTGCACCGATCGGTATGGGACCAGAGATATATTGACTTGTATTCCTTTCGTTGATCGGTAATCAAACAGCTGTGCCGCATTTCCTCGAAGTTGACGATGAATACATGGGATATAGACTTCCCAAAGGGTCTATCATTATACCTAATGCATGGTAAGCATTGGGGTAGCTGTGAAAGTGCATGTTGATAGCGAGTTTGAATAGGGCCATGCTACATGACGAGAAGGTTTATCCTAACCCATTTGATTTCAATCCGGACCGCTTTATGAAAGATGGAAAGCTGAATCCCGATGTGAAAGACCCGGCACATGCGGCATTTGGATTTGGTCGACGGTAGATACAAACGTTCTCTTTGTGTCGTAGCTAAAACTATCTTCAGGATATGTCCTGGACGTCACATGGCAATTTCTGCTATATGGATTGCCATCGCTTCTATCCTTGCTGTTTTTGATATTACGAAAGCTCAAGACGATGATGGAAATATAATAGAGCTTTCTCACAAGTATCATTCGGCCTTACTATGGTCAGCTCTCTTTCATTGAAGTGTCAGGTCAGATCCTCACGTTTTTTTTTCAAGTTCACCTTTGCCTTTCAAGTGTTCTATCAGGCCACGATCAAAACAAGCAGAAGCTTTGGTCGAAGGAACAATCAACGAAGAACACTATTCTTGAGGTGACTCTGGTAGCATTCAGGATATGAACCATGCGAAGTGGACACTGTAAGTGATCAAGACTCAATTTCGTGATGCTTGATTTGTTCCAAGTGTATAGCCGGAAAGAAAAGACAGACTTTTCAGTCTTATCTAAAATTCTATGAAAAGTGATACTGAAGTCTTTAATTTCTTGCCTGTATTGAACCTGCCTGTCGTACCAAATTCAAAGTATTTGGTGTCATAATGTATTGCATACACCATTGTAAGTGTTTCTGGTCCCTCACACAAATCACATTCCATGTGTCTTTGTGCAATTTTTGCTTGATTGCAAATTCTCTTTTCCTGGTGTTTCTCCTTCTGAGGGACTCTCCTCAGCACTGCTCGGTCTATAGTCACATATGTTGCCATCATTGGAAAAATTCATGCAAGCATTAGCAAGTGGTTTTTTACTTCATCCTCAGTTTGTGGGTCTACTTCAAGCAAAACAAGGGGCCAACTCTACCAGAGAACATCGGCCTTAAAAGTTAATAAAGACTACATTTGAGTCTTCCTTCTGCTTAGGTCAATTTTTTGCCTTGTCTGGTGCATACATTGAGAAGGTGAGGCTTCATGTGCTTGGATTCACCTCCATGAGTTCATCCACTTGGCTCCCAACTGTTGAAGTTGGTGTTAGAAGTGAATACCTAAGAAACACGGAGGTTATTCCTCAGTCTCTGTACACAGTGACTGTATATTCGCATACCTAAGAAACACGGAGGTTATTCTATGGCATGCATAAGTATATTTGTCCATAACTTTGCAAGTTAACTATGCACTCACCCTCGGTCTCCGTACACAGTGACTGAGGGTGACTGTTGCTCCTGTCTGCATAATATACTCTCATATTTTCCATACAACTGAGTGTCCTAACTACATCAGTGCGCACAGTGTTTATGATGCACGAGATCTCAACAGTTGGCAGGTTGCAATCAAGTAGACTGAAAAGCTGAAGACTGCAAGGACTGATAGTAGTCTCATGAGATATTTAAAATCTACCTGGAGTCTTCTTATTCAGCAGCTAAATTCAGTAGCTAAATAAACTAGAGAGGTAGTAATACATGCCTGGAGTCTTCCTATCCAGTAGTTGGAAAGACTAAAGTAGGAAGACATTCCACAGCAAAAATAATCTAATGATCACATGCAAACTACACTAGATGTATAGGCAGCCCTGGCATCTTGGTAAACCTCTGAATATTCAACACTCCCACCTGATGGAGTGCCCACAATGTAACTGAATTTGGCTACATGAGAACTCCAACTAAGCATCAAAAAATCCCTTGATGCAATTTGTTGATGGTGCTGTACTTGAGCATTTTGGTGAGTAGGTCCATGACATATCATTCGTTGGGATATAAATGGGTTTGCTTTTGTGCTGTCAACTGCTTGCACAGCTAGGACTAATGATGATTGAGGTGCTTTAGTCTACCCATATGCTTGGATTGTTTGGAGTTTAATATTGCTGATTAGCTGTCAATATTGAGGATGTAGATAACAGTTTGGGGAGTGCCAAACACCTTATACCTGACAGGCTTTCCATGCTCATCCCTCTTTATCTTGGAGATGAGCCTCCCCTTTTGTATCTTCTGTCTAGGTGAGACTGATGAGTGAGGAACAAGACAGTATACCTCCATGTCTTTTAGAGACTTTATCTCTTCACAGTATGCCTCTTTCCACTTTGCTGCATCTAGGCTATTTTGTGCTTCTTTCCACATTCTGGGTTTGCTATCCACATCAATTGCCAGAAGTTGCAGGTCACTTAATTGCAAGATAGCTGCAAGCACTCAATTGTGATCAATGTTGATGTCAAAGTCTGTGGGCACAGGAACCTATTCTTCAGTCACACATTCAGTTGTTCCCTGTTCCTGTTTCCTCTTCTCCACCCTTGACTCTTTCAGCTCTGCTTTGCCACATCTTACCTCATTCATCACACTCTCAAGTCTAGTCACGTGTTGCTCTCCTTCTACTGCAGCTTTCTTGGTTAGTTGGCATATATGGCTGGACTTCTGTGTGTCAGGGGACTTCCATTTTGGGACCTCCGGAATTGTTCCGGGGCAGTTCGGAGATTTCCGGACTTCCATTTCAGGATGTTCTGGAGCTATTTCCATTTTGGGACCTCCGGAGTTGTCCAGGAATAGTCCGGAGATTTCCGGACCTCCTCCGGGGTTAGGGTTTAGGCGTGGTCATGCTGTACAGTACATTCCCATGCCTGATGCGCCGCACTCTGGCAGAGGAGTCCTTAGACTTGTTCTCTTTGGATTCCCCTCTGCCAGGTGATTAGCTAC
>JAGGAU010000528.1:0-10025 GCA_017657275.1 Termitomyces sp. T108
TGGCGCTCGTCAGCTTTTTGACCTTGGGCGCTGGATCTACGAAATAGACATTCCACAAGAGGTCCTGACGCACCCTGGCATTGTTAAGATAGAAGATCTATTCGTTGATATTGTCTCTCTTGCTAATGTCAGTTCCTTCCATGCCTTCTCACTTCATGGATCGTGATCACCGAGTGCTGATTATTGACCATAGGATCTCTATTCCTACAAGAAGGAGTGTTTCGAGCGTGACACCAATCATAACTACATCGCTGTTGCTTTCAGAGATCCTGTCACAGGTCTATGGAAAGCGAGACTGGACAGCTCCATTTTTCGATCAGTGGCATCATTTTGATGTAATGCCGTTGATCGGCATGTAAGAGAGACCCCGTGTACTGTGTCTACGTATCATATTATATGTAATTTCTTTGTTGATGGTTGTCACTTTGTCTTTCAATCAACTCTGATTGAAACCGAAAGGAGTATGTGCCACGGGAATCTCTAGCTTGAGCTCCTCATCAAGATACCTTGCTCATCAGGGATGCCTCAGGCAAATCAGTACAGGCCATGTCGTATGAAAGCCAGCCCTATTACAGTCCTCTTCAAAAGCTCATTATTTCTGTTCTTAGCACCAGACAATCTACTTCAACCAATTCTTACCAGCTACTATAATCTTGGCCTGAGTGATAATGAGATAGCCTTTAACTGTATGGACCATTTTGACAGAACATCCTATGGATTAAGGTAAAGCATTTTTATTAACTGATTATTGAGTTGCCTTTACTAGTACTTTCCTAGTGTAAAGACTGTTAAACGCCGACGCAAACTCTGGGGTCTTGAAAGTACATGCCAACAACACTACACTCATGAACAGATAGTCACTTTCATTCAAGAAATTTGCCAGTTATTTCCCCTCAGAGGAGCAGAAGCCATTCGACGTCAACTGAGGGCTGAGCAGAATGTTCGCATTCCTAGGTCAGGAATCAATCATTATGTCTTTGCTTTGCTTTTATCAATAAATCAAACCCCTTTATAATAGGGAAACCATGGGAAGAACTTTGCAAATCATTGAACCTGCTGCTGTACAACATCGTCGAGCTCATCATTTCAGAAGAAAAGTGTATTACAGTCCTGGAGTCAATGCTACATGGGTTCAGGACCAGCATGACAAATGGGGTCCCAGATTTGGCCTATGGCTTCATAATAGCATGGATCCATTTACTGGCTTTAATAATTGGCTCAAAGTGTGGTTTACCAACAGCAATCCTCGTTTAATTGTCAGTTTTTACCTTGAAGTTGTCCGTACAATAAAAGGTGAGCACTTAGTTTTCACTATATGACAACAAGTAGCAAGCTAAAGCATATGAATGCATAGCGGTCCCTGTCTTAACTCAAAGTGATCCTGGGTCTGAAAATTTTGGTGTTGCCAATGTGCATACCCTCATTTGGCATGAAATGGACCCCACATTACGAGATACTCTTCAACATGTTTTCAAGTGAAAGCATAACAACATCAAAAGTGAAATTAACTGGTCTGTTTTTTGGCGGGATTTTGCCCCTGGATTTGAGGATTTTTTTCAAGATGGTGTCGACCAAGGTTACTATGATGTTGATGATCCTTTGGAAAAGTAAGTTCTGCCCAAATCATCTCAATGTTCATTGTTAAGCACTAGTCTTTTGTAGCTTGGTATTTCAATGGCTTGCTGTTCCTTGGCTGCAAGTCAAACTCAATGAATGGATATATTTACGCAATACTACTTTCCCTTGTGCAAATAAACACAAAAGTGTTCCTCATGGCATACCTGTCCTTATTCGGGATAAGCCTCAGAAGTATCATGCATTGGATTTCAAGGTAAATCAGGTTTAATTGTGTTTAAGATACCAACTTGAAACCATGTTATAGATTCCTGTCTCAATGGAGTTGCTCGACCGATTAGAACATGAATATGCTCCCCATGATCATCCTGTCTTTCAACTAACACCACCTCCATTTGACCAACAGGCAAATTTCTACTTCAATTCCCTTGGTCGACCAGGATTGAGTCATGAATCATTTTGGGGCATATACCGTGCATTACTTGCCATGTTTCTTCAAGACAACAATCCTGAGCCTGTTCAAGTGGATTTGGCTGCTTTGCTCTTTGATGATGAACGTACACATAAAGAAGTTGTAGTCGATCAGGAGACTTTTGACTTGCTACCTGGACTAAAGAGATTACGGGAAGGCCAAGCCAAAGTCAGCCATGAACCTGGAGGATCATCAGTTCAGGTGGATGAGGATGATTATTCAATCACAGGGCACTTTGAAGAATATGATTTCACCTCAGATGAATCAGAGCCTGAGGCAAAAGACTCTGATGTGGGGAGAACATGGGCCAGTGAGGAAACAAGCTAAAGTTGTTGTACATAATACATGTCGTACTGAAATCATATGGGTTACAATGTTAAAGTCAATGTAACAGTTTGAGGCCCTTAAACTAGACACAAGATAGATAAGAATGCACAAGAGAATGGAGGAAACAATGCAGTACTTACTAAGTTCTGACATACCATCCTCCTCCCCCCTTGTTCAAGCTATATCTCCACAACGAGAAGAGCGAAGTCTTAGCGGTTTACAGGCTTCAATTTAGTCATATACTAGATGAGAATGAAAAAGAGAACAGGAAAAACGATGCAGTACTTACTGAGTTCTGACATACCATCCTCCTCCCCCCTTGTTCAAGCTATATCTCCACAACGAGAAGAGCGAAGTCTTAGCGGTCTACGGGCTTCAATCTAGTCATATATTAGATGAGAATGCAAAAAAGAATGGGGAAAACAATGCAGTACTTACTGAGTTATGGCATACCCCCTTCCTCCATCCATGTCAAGGCCACATCTCTACAACAAGCAAGTGGACATCCTAGTGCTTGTAGGCCATTCATCTGGTGGTAAAATAGATAGTGATGCAGTACAATTTGAGGGAATCCATACAGCACTAGAGTCTGCCTGAGAGTCATGATACATGATGGGTCACATTGAAAAGTAGTTCTGACTTTCAACTGTAGATTGATAATTGATGCACATTGCGCATTTGGTAGAGCACGTCGCTCACAACACTGTTTGTTTCTCTACTACAGGCCATTACAATATTGACAAGCCCAGTCACCACCATATATATCATCACCTTTATTGGGAAGACTGAGATATATCCATGGGAGCTGTACCATTTCCAGACATATCAGAACGACCAATTTGAGATGGTGGCAGCATATGAGTGGGCTCAGATGGTTCAGAAAGAAATAAATGAGGGCTGGCAGCTTTTGAAACATTGGCAGTGAAAGGCTCAAGGCCATAGTAAATGCAAAATTGATTGCATTTGTGTTGCACTGCAAAGGTTTCGAAATTGACGTTGCCATCAGCAAACAGCTGCCCAAACCCAGGTGAAAGGACTCTGTAGAAAGTGTAAGCATGCTGGAAGTTATCTGCAGAAGACATTTGAGGTTTACGGTGATGTTATAATTTGAGGATCCGTTAAAGCTGATTCACCACCTAAGGGAGAGAAAGTCATCAGATAGCAACATTGAGAAGCAGGAAGAAGCAAACCTTGGTAGTCAGAAACGAAAATGTTTCCTTTACTTATATAATATTGCACATGCTGACAGAAGGATAAGAACTGAGCACGATGAGTGCGAGCTTGACACTTAAATTGTCGAGGAATAGGGGAACCATTATTGAGATATTTTACCCACATACCACCAGTTGCAGGGTCAGTATTGATATATTCCTCGACCAAAAAAACTTTCTTGTTGTCTGGGTGAGAAATTGCGATGCCAGCTCAAACAAAGTGCATCTTAGGAATGCTGAATGGTGGAGGGCCACGTTTGTCATTCTCCTGGGTGACAAAAGCTGAAACGAGATCCATCAATGCAGATGCCCAACAAAGGCAATTGAGTTCGACAAGAAGGCTCTCCAGCTGTGTAGCACCATCAACAATTCTGTACTGTTTTGACTTTTCATCATAGACATGAGCTTGCTTGATACACGTGGTATGAGAGTTGGATTCAACAAAGGGTTTGGATAGGGTTCCACGCCATGCAGTTTTGAAACTTCCTGATTTGGGACTTTCACCTCCATATGATAAAGCAACTAGTTCAGATGGAAAAGAGTGGATGTCGGAGAGCACCTTGGGGTTTTTCATCAAAGAGTTCAGAGAAAACTTGGGAGGATAGTAGATCCGACAGTCAACTGTTGTTGATGTCACTAAAGGTTAATATGAGACAAAGTTAGTTATATAGATATAGAGGCAGACTTACATATCTTTCTTGTATCTCTAAGAGAAGGACCACTTTGAGCAGCAATTGCTACCAAAAGACTGTCCATGTCAAGTTCAGCCAAATCAAGTGCAGCAGCAGAGCGGTTCAAGTTTTGATTGCTGATGGATTTGTGAGTTGAATGATGACTCAGAAAAGTAGTGGCTGCTGATGCTGAAGCATATGACTGGGATATGCTGCCAATAGAAGATTTTGTAGTGGGACAATGCTCATTGTTGTGCATAGAATCAATTGAAAGATCTTCATTATTGATGAGACATGGATTAACAGAGGAATGTTCACCCGCCTATACTATAACATTAATAATTAGGTAATAAGAATAGAAAAGAAACATACTTTGTGTCGCATACATTTGACAGGCTCCTTTGATTTGATAGGAAAAGCTGGTGCAGCTTTGCGTTTTCCCTTATCTAATGCTTGATCAGCAATTATATCCATAGTATTTGTCTGGATTGTCATGAGTATAGAAAAGGTAAGAAACTGATTTGACTGACTGGTGCAACATCAATCTGAGGATTCTCTATAGATTCAATATGAGCAAGAATTTCCTCATATTTCTCCAATGTGATAACAAGATTGAGCTCGAGAGGTCTTTTGGATGGGACAAAAACCTTTTGCGTGCCTTTTATTTTGAAGTAATCACGAGAAATGGCATCTTGATCAGGTCCATCCACAGGAGGAAGTATTTGAACTCCTAGGCCTTTACCATGACGGAGTTCACAATCCTCAATTGTAAGAGGATAGGCATGAGACCACTTGATGATTTGAGGCCAAATCATAACAAAGGCAAAAGTCATAAGCTCCTTTGCTCCAATGTGCACAGGGATGTCTTGTGCAGATTCACAAATGGTCTAAAAGCAAATTATGAGAACAACCAAGATGGGAATAGACAATTGGTGAACTTACATGTACTTGCTTGGGATTCTTTCTATTGGGCACTCTGTACATCAACATAACCATGATACTGATAACTTCAAGAGCAGCAGCTGAAGCTCCTACAGCAGAGGCCCTTCTCCAATAATAGTCACGGAAAGCCACAAAGTGCTGATGAGACTCAGTATATCCAGTCTTGATAGAAAAAGAGGGAGGATTATCTTGAAGAGAGAGATATCTGCCATTTGGATTGCCCATTAGCATGCTAATAACATTTGGGCCTAATGGTGCTTGTTGTGATGAGGGAACTTGGCAAGGAATAACAGATGGTGGAGGCATAGTTGTAAAATGGAGTCCTGAAGAGGCATTTCCCATTGGCTGCACTACAACATGGGATTCTGCTCAGCTGTCAGCAAAAAAAAAATCAATTCAAAACAAGACTTACCACCACGTTGAGCTGCATTTACCTGCTGCTGAACATTTGCCTGATTTGTAAGGGTGCATGCTAATAAAGAGTATCAGAAGATGTGAATGCTTCAAAGGATGCATAATATACCCATTGCTCTTTGGTCTGATGGTTTGTGTCGATAGCGTTCTAAACAATTAGGGCATACCATACGTCCTGGAACTTCAGGTTTTTTGCTTTTTACAAAAGTCAGGGTCCATTGGGAGTTGCCTATGCCACATCGCTGGCAAACCTTGGTGCCCAGAGAGGTGATAGTTGCTTCTACTGCATCCATGATGGAGTCCTGAGGAAAGGTAGATTTTTTTTGAAACAAATAAGTACAACGCCACTGAACTGTCATATGTTCCGATCAATCATGCATGAAACATAAGGTGCCAGAAATTGAACATTGAATGTTAGACTGTTAGACAAATAGCAGGCTTAGGCAAATAGAGCTGTACAGTCTAGCAGTCTACTTTGCATTCATTATGAGGAGAAATATGCCTTCAGCAATGGATGAACACCAAAATGAATTTCATTCAATTAGTTCGTAGTAGTGTATGGGGTCCATGATCAATGGCAAAGTGCTGGATTAGCTAACAATCAAGCCGGCTGTTCGGAAATGGAGCTGTCCAGTCTCGCTTTCCATACAGGTCTATGTGAGAATGACCTGCAGGGAGCGATTGACTATACATATTGAAAGTTCTGTCAAGTCTTGACAGATTTGGAGGATCAAAAGAGAGTCCTACCATCATTCGGGGAGAGCGAAGATGCCCGAGTTGCCAAACACATAGAAATGGTGACCGATGTCGTTGTCGGCACTATACAGTGGAGTCTCAAGTGTGGGAGATATGGGCATTTTGGAATTGCTGGGTCTGTAAAGGCGCCGAATTGGGGAGATGTCGTCTTTGATATTGATTCCTTCTAACGGCTTCTCAAGGAGTCAAAATGACAGCTCCACTCACTATGGAGACATAATTATATACATTGGAGTCCAGTGCCAAGGTGTAAGCGCTGAGCACAGTATATTTAGATATGTCGAGCCCTCTCGAGTATCCAGTTGGCAGAAATTGAAGCGTGAAGAGTAAGGCATAATGAGGTAGTTCTTTCCATGGCACCATGTGGCCTTGGGAATATAGATACTACACGTACAGTCTGTTGAAGAAGATGTCAAGGAAGCAAATCAAGAGAAACAAATATATAGTTGGCAAAGCTAAGATCCTTCCTGGAAAACACGGGATCCAGAAACGGGTAGTCATCGAGGCCCAGATAATTGCGTTTCGTATCGATTTCAAAGCTTTGTAATAAAAAAAAAACAAGCGTTCTTCTTGACATGGTAAATATACGTCAATAAATCAATATGAATCTCGATGAACATTTTATTTCCGTCTATCCGCTAAAGACACCTCAGATCATCATCAACATCTCTTGCTGCCATTCTACTTTCTCAGCTAAAACGACGGATGAGAATCTGACCACAGAAAATTGGGAACTCATAATGGATTTATGCGACAAATTCCTTGAAGAAGGTCAGCAGGGGTATGTCTTGGTTGACTACATTTTCTACAAGTTATTCACATGTAAGCAGGGCACATAATGTCATAGCATCCATTCTGAAGCGTCTGGCCCACCGCAATCCAGATGTTCAGCTCTACACGCTATCTCTCACCAAGTCACTTTTGAAGAATTGTGATGTTGATGCAAAATGGACTAGTTGGAATCAACAATTTGATTAGATCTTATTTAATCTTATCCTATCTGATCATATCACTTTCCAAATCACTAAGTTATGTTGGGCTTAGTTACAGCATGCACTTTTATTGTGTTCTGAAAATTGTGAAATAGTTTATATTTTGTATTATTGAAGTTTGCTCAATATTGTTCTGGAGGAATAGTTTAGCCTTTTCTGGCTAACTCTATTTCTTTGGCCTTATTGCGGTTGTCCCTTTTTTCCTTCTTGACCTCTGTTCCTTCCATGTCTCTCTGCAGGGTCATTGGTGTACATGGCAAGATCAAGGAGGTCCAGGATAGGTTCCAAGTCTGCTGGCTTATGTGTGCAGCGCTGGTTTATGAAGATTTGATGTTTTGATCCTGTATCATGATCTGAGGATCACTGCATTAATCTTCAGGCTATTTTTGTGCAAAGGTTTGATTTATTGATCCAAGATCATTTGATCAAACCTTCAGCACTGCCACCTCTTTCAGCTATCATCATGCATTGATTTTGTGATGGACAAACTTTTCCTTGTTGCTACTGCTTTGCTGGTGCCGTCATCTCTTGTGCTTAGGCTTTTTCAGTGTTTTACTGAGGTATATTCCCTTTTTGTCTACAGTTTTTGACATGCTTACAGTTTTTAGTGTTTTCATATTATTTATTATTGTACTACCTTGTACTACCTCTATCAGTCTCAGGTTTTAGACCAGCATAATACCTCCCCTGCATCAGATACTGACTGCCCTCAGTCAGTCATAGCCACTTCGTGAGTTCTTTTCTTAGCCAATCCCATTTATCTACCAAAATTTATTCATCTTCTCTTTCAGTAGATAGGAAAATAAATTTTATTTTTGCCTCTCTGTTCAATCATTGCCGTTTCAGCTTATAAGCACAATTGTAACCATGAGGTTACCTCTAGTATAGGCGCCATGCTTCCAGTGTGTACTTTATTTTAGTTTGACCTGACACACACCATTGACATGTGCCTGTAGATTACATAAGACCAACATCTTGTATTTTCACCATTGTAGCTAGTCAATCCAATATTGCGGTCTGTATCAGCTGCTGCATGATACGCAAGATTGTCTTATCTGTAGCCAATGGCTACATTTTTTTGAATCTTCTGCTATCAGCTTTAGACTCTGGGCTCTTGTTACCATACTAGGCAACACTCATCAAACTTCATGACTTTGTATCTGCCATGTTGACATCTGGTTCCCATGGTTGAACCTTCGGAGCAACCACCAGGTTCCCCAGAGCCAGCAGCTGGCTCATTACCACCTGAGATGCCCTCAGTGTCAAAATATCAGCCCCCACCAAAACCGGATGACAAAGTGCCGCTTGACATGAGCAAGAGCTTTTGCCTCGGCAGCACGTCACAATCAAGGAAGAGGAACAGAACAAGCAGTACAGGAATTGTTAGAGTGACAACTGACAAGCTGCAGTGTAAAGGTGGAAGACCTTGTAACAGACAAGGTCAAAGCCTGACAACAGAGTGCTGTGAGCATGACAGAGACGACTGACAGCATAAGATCCTTTTGGGATCAACCAGTGCCACCACCAGACATGCAATGGGCCTATGATCCATGCATGCCACCAGAGTGGAACAAGGTGGTAGCCTCAATGGTGGCACAGAGGTGGGCTGGGTTGTGTCGACCCACTGGAGAAGTGTATCATCAACCTTTCGCTGACAAAATATCAGAACCATCGGAAGTAGCATTTGATGGATAATCGCTGAAAGCAAAAAGTGCACAGTGGTTGACAAAGTCGACAGTATCAAAGCCTCCACTGTGTCATGACCCACTCCTGGAGCTCACCCACCACCCCGGGACAACACCACCGACATCCCCGTACCCCTCCAGGACAATGCCAACCGCCCCCGCCGCCCATCACAATGCCGTGACAAGCCATGGTGACACCTGTCACTCCCAGGTTTGCCACCCCCTCGACCCTGACAACCTGGCAATCACTGCAACCCTAGAACGCCCTGCATCAACCTGGAACTTCCCACGGCATGGGCCGCCCTCAGACAGGTCACCTTGGCATCTCCCAGCGATCAGTCCCATCACCTGGCAATCACTTCAGCAATTACACCTGACACCCACAGTCATGGCCCAACCCCCATCACCTGCATCACCTGGCAATCACCCTGGTGATCACGCCTGACACCCAACGTGGAACCAGGCTGAGCCCACCACCTCAGAGTCCATAGTACTTAAGGCCTACATAGACAACTTGTACGCCAGTGTTGATATTGCAAAAACCATCTTGTCCAGTTTCCTTTGCCTCATACTATCGTATCTTGTCTCAGTCTCCCAGTCCATTCCTGTCTACTTCCATTCTATCTTCTCCAAGTCTCTTTTCCCTTCTCAGTCCATTTCCTTTACTTCCGTCCTTGACTCTTTTTTCCTGGTTCGACCTCGTCTCATCCATTGTTCCCTTTCTTGTCCTGTTTTTCCCTTCATGGCTCATCTTGTCCTGGCCTTGCCTCACCTCCCCCGGACCAAGCCCAGGCTCAACCCAGTAATCCTGGACCCTCGCCTTGTACCCCTGGAACCCTGGCACAACCCTGGACTCACTCCCATAGCCCGGACCTAACCCTCCTAATCCTCCACACAGTCAGATTCACCTACACCAGCCCCAGAACCAACCTCGGACCTGCAATCATGTAGGACTTTGTACTTGTAGCTACCTTGAGTCC
>JAGGAU010000529.1:0-10000 GCA_017657275.1 Termitomyces sp. T108
CTGTCGTACAGTACCACTCTAATACTCTTTGGATTCCCCTCTGCCAGTTGTGTGACTTAGCCGCAACCTCCGGAGGTCGCCCTTACAGTGAGCTTCCTTTACGCCACTTGACTGACACCAACACCTGCAGCATCCTTGCATGGACCCCAGGCTTCAGCAAGAGCCCCAGTACATCCGTACTGCTCCTTGCATGAACCCTGAGCTCCAGCAAGACCCCTGCACCGCAACTTGCTATGGAGCCTGGGCCTAAGCCCTGGAGCATGCCCGCTCTCCCCCTGTATATAAGCTGTAATGTAGCACCTGATACAGTAGTGTTGATATTACCCATTTTTCCCAGTCTCTATCCAGTTCTTGTATTGTTTCCATTGATCTTATCCATCTTGTCTCTATCTTTCCATTGTCTTGTACTCAGCTCATCCTACTTCTCTATTCCGTATTACTCATCTCATCTCGCCTCAATCTATTTGCTTTTCCTCTCCGGCCTCCTTCTCTAAGTTTCCCTCCCTGTTTCTCTCCTCTCTCTCTTTTCCTCTTTTCTTCCTCGTCTCTTTGTCTCTGCTCTCTTCAAAGTCCCCAACTCTTTCCACTGCTCCCCCGCCTTTTTCCCTTCAAGCCCAGCCCCGGGACTTAACAAGTCCTGCATCTGAACCCTGGCCTGCCTACACTCACTCCCCTGGAACTTATTTCCAGCCCTAGAGCTCATTCCTGGACCCCGGAGTTCCCTTGATAGCCCCTTGGACTAGTCTTGGTCCCTCCATACTTGCTCTCACCCCCTCAATCCCAGTCCATATGCCATGTCTGCCACTCTGACTGTGTGTATAGACTTGTGTGCGCCAAGTAAGGATTTGCCTGGTGGTCTGAGCCCCTGTGGTCAGCAGAACCTGACAATCACCAACCAACTGCTGCATGCATAAATGAGACAGGACCTACATGGGAGAGGCAATGTGGGAACAATCAGAGCAGGGATGAAGAGAGGAAGGGTAAAACATTCAACAAGCATGGAAACAACTGAGACCCATGACAAAGCATGGCTAACCACCCACAGCGATACAAAACCTGGATGCAGGATCATGCAAGGAGGACGCTGGTCCATGCATGACAAAATGAGGATAAAAGGGACAAGAATCAGGGGTTCCGTTAAGCAAACTGATTGCCATGGTGCGGAATCCCCAACAAGTGGGTTCTTTGACCTAGGAGCTCTAGTTTGTCTTCAGGGTTTTCTAATCATAATTGTATTTGAACCCATTTTTGAGGAACTATTAAGTTTACTTGAAATAAATCAAAATCTATTATAACTACACAATTCTAAAGTGTGCGCAACGTGTGTCTTGAGCCCCACAAACTCGCAACTTGGAAAGTGATCAGATTAGATATGATAAGATAAGATCCAATCAAAATCTTCGATCTCAACAAGTACATTTCGCATTAAAATAAGTGGAAGGATATTGGGGGCGGCCATCAACAGCGCCCACTACAGTGCCAAACGACGTTGATAGACAATCGGTCATAGACACCACTGCAAGAATTTCTCATTCTACTCATGTTTGTATTGATATTACGTTATACCTAGTCCAATATAGTTCTTCTCAGCATTGCTTGAGTATAACTGAGTCGGCATTCGCGTTGTCTAGTTTTAAGCTATACCCTCCTACACCTTTGACTGGGTGGGACACGCAAGTGGAATGTGCTGCACGTTGTCTACCCATGTCATTATTTTTACACAGCCTCAGTCCTGTATTTCCTTCACACGTCCAGCTTTCAGCAGATTTTCGGCATGATCTCGGACCAACGCTGCCACAAAATCCAATTGACCTCGTGTTTGAATAGAATTCAGTCGAGCCTGACCTCCCTGACCTCAACCTAGCCATAGAGTAGTGATTTAAGGCCAGAATTGCGATGTATCCGAATGTTCAATTCCGGTTGTGGGAGACGTTCGACCAAGTGTACGTACATACTTAGTAGTATAAACAAGGTAACCATTGTATCTATTATCCCATGGCTGATTGATCGGCCTGGAGTTGATGTGCCAAGGATGTACACATATACATAGTGACGACATATGGGTGTCAATTTTGACACGTATGTATGATTTGTATGGACATGACGCATTACCGAGACTGACATCGTAACAATCTTCTCAAGTTGTCTTGTTCTACAAATGGGTATTGATACGAGCCTTGTCCTGGTTCCTACCCAACTTCCAGTTATAAGATCATGCATAGATCGTACCCTCTCCACAAACTCTCAGAATACTTCCGTCTTCTTTCCTGCGAGTTATCCCTTCCAGAACCATCCTTGTCTTCCTACACATCGTTCCCACTAATGCTAACCTCGGCAGATGTTTATGTGTTGAAGATAGTTGGCTATGGCATCTTGTCCAACATAACAAGAACCATTACTGAATCCTTTTTATATGGTGCGGACCTTGAGCTCTTACTTCTAAACTAACATTGAGGGCCTGATAATAGGGACCGTTGTAGTAATATTCTTCGCTACAACAACGACAATTATGTACGTGGTTGCTGCAGAGACTTGAGTCAACTTCTCTTTCTGATGCTTCTTCCAGTAAACGAGGATTGAAGTCGTTGCCGTCAATGATTATTTTCTCCGTGATCTTCATCAACTTTATTCTTGTCTCAATTTTATGGGCCTGTGATCTGGCGAATTTCGTCCAGAGTGTCAGGTACTGTCTCATGGACCAGACAGCCTCGACATTCAACAGCAAGACGATTGCGGAATTCAACATGGTATCCTGGCATTACGAAACCGTTCGGTCGGCATTAGAGCAGCTTATGGTACGATATTAATTGTCTCAGGATTTCTTCTACCGAACATCATACAAGCTGACACTGAGTGATTCCATCGTAATATGGAGGGCATGGGTCATTGTCCGAAGAAGATGGGTGATGGCATTCCCCGTTCTCCTGGTGGTCACAAGCACTGGTAAGTTATCAATCACCAATATGATACTCGATATGTTGACATTTCCAGCTTGCGGTTTTGCACGTCTAGCGATTCTAGCATCAGGTTTTCAATGGTTTATAGCGTTCACGAACCTCAAGCACAGTCTTGTTGATGTTCTGCTGACTGCATCATTGGTCTTGTCATTTCTGGCCAACATGTTTGCCACCTTCCTGATAGTACATACTCTGTGGTATGTTCACCATCTGCTCTGTATGTACTTCCAGTTTGAGTACTTTTTAGGTTGCACCTGAGATCTAGAAAGAAATTTGGACTCCACAATAAACCTTCTAAGGTTCTCAAAGTCCTTGCAATTATTGTAGACACGGGTCTTGCTTTTCTCTTACTTCAGGTATGTTGAATTTGACTAGCGAAATAATTAAATTGACTGTGAGGTCTAGGGGTTAAATATCATATTCAGTCTCCTGCCTTTTGATCACTATTCAACCTATGACTTCTTTCAGACTGTCATCTTTTCTGGATATTCGTTACTCACTGTGAGTTGACGCGGATTGCTTTGACCGTCTAGTCACTCAACCTTCATAATAGGGAATGTATCCAGCAATTGTCATCTACCTTGTCAACCAGCAACGTTCTCTTGTTGAAGTCTTTGTGCTGAGTGATCCAAATGACAAAGGTACACCCGAAGTACCTTTTGATTGCACGGCCACCATCAGCGCTCTTGTATTTGCACGCTCGGTAATAGCTGCTGAACCCACGTCGCCAAGGGAATCAGCGGCTGGGTGCTCTAGGGACACCCACAAGCATAGAGTTGAGTCTATCACAGGAGATAAGGTCCACAATTTGGTGTAAGTCATATATACACAAATATCCAAGTACACGTTTGTACTCACACATTTATATGTGCAATCCTCACTCAAAGACAGTAGGGCTTCATCTCATTGCTCAAGTTGTCACAATGCACTTGTGAGAACAAATAACGATGGCCACAGAATGGGAGGTGTTGGCGCTTGAAAGTGGTCTTGTCAATGGATACAGTACTCATTCCCTAAATTCACAGCATACTTTATTATCAATATCTTGACATTATTCACATCCAACGGAAGGAACATCCATCAGATCATATCAGATGTGTTTATCCCAGGAAGGGTATGTCGAAACTAGATACACTGGGTGCAGGGACAATTTTCTTCTGCAAAAGAATGGGTAAACACAGTAAAAATAACCTAATTGATTTTATTATTCTATTTGAATGTTGTTGTTGAAACAAAAAATATTGTAACCAGACTTCCATTATCCACAACCACAAGAAAATTGGGTGCAATCATGTCTTTGGAGACTGGCTAAAAAAGAGCTCTCTCTTCCACCTGGTAAAACACCTTATCATACTTGTATCAAAAAGCAACAGTGTATTGGTTTCAGTTACAATATTTATTCTACAATTCTGACAAAAACATTTAAATACAATTTTGAAATCAATTGAATTATTTTTTATGATTTCAAAATATTATTTAGATTTTTTTGTCAAAACCACAGAAAAAATATTGTAACTGAACACAATGAACCCAAGTATGATAAAGTAATTTACCAGGTGGCGGGGAGAGCCCTTTTTGAGCTAGTCTCTGAACACATAATTTTACTGTAGCTGTGGATACTGAAAGTTCTGTCACAATATTCTTTCTATTGTTTTGACAAAAACATCCAAATAATTTGAAATCAATTGGATTATTTTTACTGCATTTTTACATTGTTTTGCAAAATCACATTGTTTCTTGCACCCAGTGTAAGCATAAGTAAAGAAGAGCAAGCTGGGAGCTACAAGTGTCCTCAAAATGATGGATGATTCAGTGATTTTCATACAATTTTTCTTTTCTTTTCCTTCTCCTCCCAAGATGTCTAAGCTTACAGAGTACCCTGATTTCACTATGAACTAATGTCTTCATCACTGTCTCTGTCTAGGCTAACTGAGCCATCAACTGCATATCTGCCCTCCCCAAATAAGCTTTATTGGGATACTTTTTTAAACTTGCAGTTATCTACCACTATCAACTTTGACTGCTTCTAAACAAAATGAGAGCTCATAACTTTCTAGCAGTAATATTCAACAGTCTTTCTGTTTAAATAATTATTACACTTATAGCAAAACCTCTTCTAGAGACTAGACTCAAGTACACAATTTGGCATATGAAAAATTGTGATGCTATCACTAGTGATGAAACTCCACTCAGGCTCAGCACGGAAAGCTGCAGTTTTAGCACACTTCCTAGGTGCTTACTGATGTTTCTTAGCACTTAACAATGTCCCTTGGCACTTACCAATAATCTTAGTGCTTACTAATATAGCAATGTTTCTTAGTGCCTAGTGACTGTCCTTAGTGATTACTAATGTAGCAATGTTTCTTAGTGCTTAGTGACTGTCCTTAGTGCTTACACAATGTTCATTAGTGCCTAGCAACGATTCTTAGCACTTACCAATGCTTCTTAGTGCTTGATGCTCCTTAGTGCCTACCAACATTTGTTAGTCCCTACCAACACTCCTTAGCAACTGATCTCAGCACATTTGAAAGGTATTTTACTCTAAGTTCAACATGGGGACTTTGCTAATCAGAGAATGGATTACTAGCTGACAGACAGATTGATTAAAAAGTAACAGAGAGCTCACCATTTTCATGCTTAGCTACTGATCCTATTGCTTTGCTGACTTGCCATGTGTATCATTACCTTTTAGGATATATTTTTTATTTACACTGTCAACACCTTAGTAAAATTTACATATGATTTCTTATCTTACTCTATAAAAACTGTACATAGCTACTACTTATAGCAGACAATTACCAGAATTTACAGCCAATCTTTGACTTCTTAGTAACATACTCTTGCAAGCACTTTTAGTAAATAGAGTTGCTTTCTTATCTTTCTCTTGTATAGCAAACTAGGCACCAATTACAGGCACCTTTATGCTAGTTCACCTATTGGATTCATTAAAAACCTCTATGCAAACTTGATCTAGGTACATATGGCCTAGTTACTAGTCTTCAGCCATGCTAAGCATCTTTTTCTTAAAAACTTCAATTGCTTTCACTTCACTTACATGTGTTTCTGGGACTCTGCCAAGACTCTATTTCATCACTTAGCATGCCCAACACATTTACTTATAATTGTGCTAAGGTATGATTAACTTTGACAGTGTCTAATGCTTTCTAAGCATTCTTACCAGTCTTGTAGTTGCCTATTGAGTCTCTGTAGCATGTGGAGTTAAAGCAGAAGCCTGCTATCTCTGCTTAATAGACTATATGCTCAGTACCTGAGCCAAGGTGGAACTTCAAGCAGGACATTTTGTCTCTGTCTATGTAAAGGACACTTGAGGCTCTTATCTCACCATTGTATTCTAAACCATTGCAGAAGACCACTGTAAACCATTGTGGCACCATTATTGTTTTCAAAGCTTTGTCTTTTTATTTCAGGATATGAATTAAGAAGGCTGGTTTGTAGCTGAGACTTTATTGTATGAGAGAGATTTTCTCAATAATGCTAGAATCCACTTCTGTAAAATGGAATAGGTTATATAGTGGTGGGTGGTGTCTGCAGATGGGCTCTCTAGCTGCTTCAGTAATTAGGCCATGAAGAGGGTGAGTCTGTGGCAGTAAACAAAGGGCCACTCTTGTTAGCATTTTTCTGAACAGTTTGTCTATTAGTAGAAGGTTAGCAGATATCAAAACATTACCAGCCATTGCTTGTATTGCACCAGTGAAGAGCTTTGTAATTGAACATTGAGCAGGGCACAACTGGTTTGTTGCAGTAACCAAGCTAATCTGTCTTGCCCTATTCAAGAACTTACTGACTCCAGAGTCCTACTCATTAGCAGCATACATGAAGGCTGGAACCACAACTGTGTTGTAGAGGTGCCTGATATAGTGTGTTAGCATTCCACCTGAGAGTCTTGACAGTCTTGCTACCTGTTGTGACTACTTTGCTGTGCTTGCTGCAATCATTTGAGCTTGGGCTAACCACCTGATGCAGAAATCAGAGACCATCCTCAAATACTTGTAGGTAGGGATAGTTTTGATTGTTTGTGTCATGGTCATTCTATGGAGGTTTGTTTGTTTGAAGATAAGGTTGAGTGGCATAGAATCAGAAGGTGGCTGAGGGTAATTTATAAGAGCTAGTTTTGTCAATTCAGATAGAAAATTGTAATTGCATGACTATACAAAGCTGCCATTTGCATGCTCCATCATGGCAGAAATCATGCTATGTATCAGGTTCTGCTGACCATGGGGGCTCAGACCACTGAGCAAATCCTTACTTGGCACACACAAAGTCTATACACACAACCAGAGTGGCGGGCGCGGCGTACAGACTGGGATTGAGGGGGCAAGAGCAAGTATGGAGGGACTGAAATTAGTTCAAGGGGCTATTGAGGGAACTCTGGGGTTGGAGAACGAGCTCCGGGGCTGGGAATAAGTCCTGGGAAAGCAAGTGTAGGTGGGCCAGGTTTCAGACATGGGACTCATTAAGCTCTGGGGCTGGGGTCGAAGGAAAAAAGGTGGAGGAGCGGTGGAAAGAGTTGGGGACTTTGAAGAGAGCAGAGACAAAGAGACAAGGAGGAAGAGAGGAAAAGAGAAAGAGGAGAGAAACAGAGAGGGAAACTTAGAGAAGGAGGCCAGAGAGAAAAAAGCAAATAAATTGAGGCAAGACAAGACAAGTAATACGGAATAGAGAAGTAGGACAAGTTGAGTACAAGACAATGGAAAGATAGAGACGAGATAGATGAGATCAATGGAAACAATACAAGAACTGGATAGAGACCAGGAAGGATGGGTAATATCAACACTACTGTACCAGGTGCTACATTACAGCTTATATAGGGGGCGGGCATGCTCCAGGGCTCAGGCCCAGGCTCCGTAGTGAGTCACAGTGCAGGGGTTCTTGCTGGAGCCCAGGGTTCATGCAAGGAGCAGTACGGATGTACCAGGGCTCTTGCTGAAGCCTGGGGTCCATGCAAGGACGCTGCAGGTGTTGGTGTTGGTCAAGTGGCGTAAAGGAAGCTCACAAAGGAAAGGTCTTGCTTTGGGAGCACAGGAGGCATGGACAATGCGGGGAGGCAAGGAGTCAACTGAAGAGGAGGTGCAGGGTGCAGGGTTTTGGCCAGAGTGATGTGTTGATGCGCAAGTCGTGATGGTTGCCTGGTTGGGAAAGGGGGGCTCCAGGGGTTGCTAGTGATGGGCTGGGAATTGCCGGATTCAGTACTGATAGTGGCGTCAATGGCCAGGGATTGTCTGGGCAAGCGCTAATAGTGGCATGGGCATCTGGGGTTTGCCAGGGTTGACGCTAATGTGGCGTACACGGGCGGTGATGGGTGTTGACGGCTGCTGATGTGCTGATGGCCACTAGAGAGGGCCGGTCCAGGCCCAGGGTTTGTGGAGCTGACCCAGTGAGGTTGAGAGTACCAGGGCCAGAGCTGGGTACCGGCAGTGGTTGGCAGTGTACCAGCAGTGGTGGCGGATTGTAACACTGTGAGCCACATTGCATGGTCAATGAATCCAATTGATGATTCTGATTGACTGGCTGAGTAAGTAGTTAGTAGCAAAGGGGCATTGTCAAATGCATAGTATATCATCAGCAATGGAAATCCTTTTTTTAAAGTCTGATTATTCTTTTGAGGCATAGTATAAGGGTATTTGTTTTGTATATTAACTACCCTGCAGTATTACTAAAGTAGGTTTACCCTATCAGGCTGTTGTTGGTTATGAACTTGTATAAACAGCAGCCTAGCCTGCCTTCCCAGACAAGTTTTTTCCATAAGTCCTCAGCATATCTACTGCTAATGTGCTGTCCCACATATTCTGCTCTCATGATTGCTTTCTCTTTCACCTTTCCATTGTTAGTACCTAAGCTAACTCTTAGTCAAACTGACCTGGTCCTCACATTCAGACTAACTCTCTTTTCAGAATTCCTGCATGCAGATTGGGTCTAGTCTGCCTGTGCCCCAGTGCAAAACCAAGAGGTCTTATAGTTGTCCCCAAATTTTCACCATGGTACTTCAAACCAGTCCACCTTTATTAGTCATGATTGGTTTTCAATCTCTTCCCTTTCTTCAGTTTTGGCATGGCCTAGCTCCCCTACAGCATTGCTTGCCAGCTTACACCTTTGCTCAATGAACCAATGAACTTTAATCTCTCAGTCAGCCTATTAGGTAACTTGCTTTATTTATAGATGAGCAGAAGTGTGATAGTCACAGTGATTTATTGTGCCATGTGTTGGTGATTCAGCACTATGGTGTTACCAGCTTAGACAGCCTGATCTACAAAGCTTCCCATGATGCATGTTTATGTAGTGGCTTTCAGGCAGTGTTGAAAAACCCCATGTGGTATCTAAGGTGTGTTGAGGTGGGTGCAGTCAGGAGTTGAACCCTCAACCACCTCCTTGGGGATACAATGGTGCTAGCTGAGCCACCATGCCCCAATGGGTATTCTTGAGTTGTAGGAACAAGTTGAAACAGGAGTAATTAAGTTGGGTGCATCTACTGAATATCATCTGCCCTGCTAATCATATGTAGCATTGTGGCACTCCTCATTTCCTCATATTATAGATGGTTCAATCTGGTATTATGTTGGGGAAGGCTGCATACTTTGCTGGCTACATCTTTAAGCCTATCCAGTTTTTCAAAGATTATTATATTGGCTAGGATCTCAAAAACATGGTCAGTAACATCTACCTTCATAAACACTACTACAATGACCATCATCTTAAACTCCATGAGTTTGAACATTTGTAACCATTGATTATAGATGTGACAATCTTGCATATATTATGCAACAGCTGAATCAGACCACAGATACCAGACTAACTAAATACTTTATAAATACAAGATGTTAATTGTTACATAAGCTAGTGGTTCCATACCAGCACATCACAGACATGTAAAAATAAGTAACTACATTTGAGACCAAAAAGCTAGTCTCTGTCAGGACCCTGACCTGGGGGGCTCCTACCAGAGCAAACAACCACCTGGGCAGAGATGATGCCAACAACAAGTATGTGGAACCAAGGATAATCAAATGTAAGTAAACAAAAAAAGG
>JAGGAU010008256.1:0-178093 GCA_017657275.1 Termitomyces sp. T108
CGCTTATGATCAGGTGAGGTGACTTTGTTGTGACTGCCGACTGAGGGATCGCGCCGACTCCAGCGTAGGGCATAGTATGACAATGGTCAAAGACTTCACAAAAAACAAGACAAGACATATGGTTAGTTTTGTCTTCTGCCGTAATGCTATTGTTTTTAGTCGGTGGATCACCTAGGTGACTCGGTCCTTGTCCTCCATGTTACCGCGACTATGGAAACAACTTAAAGAGCTATAACTGCATGATTCCTCGTAAACTGAAAGAAAACCATCTTCCCCCTTACGGTCCTGATATCAAGCATCGACTCCTTGACCTTGTTCACCGGACTACTACTCATCGTCGACAACAACTTCCAAATACCTATCGACGCTCTAAACAATCTTAAGCAGTGAGCCCAAATCTGATAACTGATGTGCTTCGAAGCTGAAGCATCCTCATTAAGTGTTTGACTTCTTTGTTCCATCTACCTGTGGGCACACTGATCCCGGAAGACATGATAACAATCTACTTGAACCTCTTCAGGAAGATGTGTTGACATTCGATGATGCTGAGCCTACTTGGGAGTGGTACCCGACACCTGATGAATATGTTGAGGCACCTCAGGAATGGTTGTTATTCGGTGGTCCTCTCAATGCACCCTCATCGACTCCCGTGCGGATCTATAGGAAAGTCGGTGGCCCCCTTGCTTGTCCTTCTGGAGGCATGAGACTGGAGCTTACATGGGATGAAAAGGATACATGGCTTGAGGACTTCGACAACCCCGCCAACGAGATCTCGGATCCATTCCATCACATGAGCCAAGAAAATATTCTTCCTGCTCGACAATCCCGGTGCGATGACGACACAGAACATTGGAATTGTGATTACCCTCCCGTTGTCCCGGGTTTCTGCCCGCTTACCAGGTCGAAAGTAACTGGGATACCCAAGCAGAGAAGAGCGTCCCTTCGATCTTCCATTGTTCAAGCATACTAGAGTTGAAGAAACCCTGGAGTACTAGATGCGCCACATGACTCGCTCCTGCGGAAATGGTGAGGCAGTAGTATACGAAAAGAACAACCAACGACAGGCGCGGGTGACGATTTAGTACATAACATTGTATTTTTACCTCGAAATATCTCATTTGAACTCTCCATTACAAATGGTTGTGGTCGAACGAGGGACATGGTCGGCCATTGAATAGTATTCCGGTATTACCTGAGTTCCTGCAGCCTCGTTACTTACGGCGTTGCCCCAATAATATCTCGATAGCACTTAGATATGTGGACATACAGCACCTTTGGCAGGGGTGGTTCAGCTCTGTGGAACCAGGTGATGTCGATTGTGCCAAACAAATGCTTGAAATGGAATAGTATATCGGAACTTTCCCTTTCGATATCACATTGAGTGCTGGGAGAAAGTTCAAGACTCTAGAGCACGAGAAAGGGCTATGCAGCAAAAGAGGGACAACGCCATGGCACCAGTACTGAGATACCATCCAGGATGCGGAAATTTGTGTCGTCCCTTGGAGAGTGTTTGTAGAGAGATAGCTAGAAATAACACACTTAATAGCACGAGGCCCATTTGATGTCATCACACTGGCCTTTTCGACAAAAGGGAACAGAGTTTAAAGGGAATGTAGGCACGCAGCTCGCGGCTTTCACCGACGCATCGTGCCTTGACCAGCTCCCGATTTTCCGAACACGAGATCCACTACGGATGACGGGACCAGGATGAGGATGGCTGCGGATGGCTTGCGCAGTGATGAAGATGTACGTGAGCTTTGTTTTGTTCTTTGTTATTTCTGTAGATTATCTGGGTTATGTAAGTGATGTCGATGATGACTCGATATAAAATAAAACTCAGAAATGCTCAGGGTTGCCTCTCCCATCTTGCTTCCTGACCACATCGTGCTTCAAGGCCTCTTTTTGCGTTCAAACAGCCAATAACCGTTCTACCGTGAGTATGTCGCGTCCATATAGCTATTCGACGTCAAAGATAGCCACAGAATATGTCGCGCGACCATTCACACTGTGGTGCCTCTCTTTTGCTCCTTCTCCCCCGGAAACGCGAGCAATCACTAGTACTGGGCTCCATCGACAATATATTTGAGCGACCTCTCCTTTCGTTTTATAACTCATTATTAGACGACGGACCGGACGTTGACTTTGACTTTGCCCTCGTTGGGCCACATTACTCCGTCATCGAAGTAGATGATACCCTCGTTGATCCAAAGCGTCTTCCTAGGCAGACTGATGACGAACTCGTCATGTGCATGAAACGCCCCATTGATTTGCCCGATGAAGGCTATCAACCAGACTATTCCACTGACGATTATAGTGGGCTAGTCTATGCCACCTCTGCGATTTCATTAACGCCTCGCTACCACCTATCATCTCTGTGTAATAAGCACCGTGAGCGTGCCTCAGTGCCCGATGCGCGTCGTGGAAGTGCTTGTCACAGTGCGGCATTTATCATGGAGCCACCCGATACTCCTCGCCGCCCACGTTCCTTCGGGCATACCAGGCACTAGCCCCTCCCGGGTCATCCCAAGTGCCACTTCCTCCCGGGATATCTTCACTTGTATATGATGTATTAAAGGGTCGACTGACTGTTAGCCGATACCTCTCTATGCAACCCTCTCAAATTATGCTTATTGCAGTCGTCCTTCGGATATCACATCATCACCCACTCATGGCGAGTATTATGCGATTGGCCGCTGGCTCTCAAGGTGGGATCGACTTGGAGCGGGAAGATTCTTCAATCCGATAGCAACCCGAAGAGATTTATTGATTATTGGCGAGTTGAGGTAACACCATACCCTGGTATGGACAGACTCTTGGTTTCGCTGCAATAAATTTATCCTCTCATGACGATCTTATGACCTACTTAACTCCTCTACATCACGATATCACATCGCCATCCATTGTCTTACTGTATTCCTCCATCTGTTGATTGCTCGCCGTTCAGGGCCACAATTTCCTCATCCACCATTGGTTTCGTGACTATGCATCCAAATTTGGAACCTCAGTGTAATTAACTTGTCTATCAAGTATCGTAATTACAATTTCAGTAATACGATGACCATAGACGTCCTGAGTGTGAAGTGATGGCGTATGCTACCTCGTGTGGGCTGTTTGACCGACAAAACTCTGAATTATCAGGGTGGAACATAACCCGTGTACGAATGGTGACCGGTGAGTACGACGAGGCTCTTTTTAGCCTCCGCTGCTCCACCCCCGCTCAAGATTGTTGTACTTCCCAGGCGTGTTCCCCGTTTACAGGTTTATTTTGCACGACCACAGAAAATTGCACATTAAACTGACCACAGATGACCCTCAAATCATTTTCGCCTCGTGTGCGCAGTTTGTCCGGCAAAAAATTGAGGGCGAGGTCCCGTGAACCGTTCAGGACCCTTTCCTACTACGACGACCCTTCATTACGGCGTATTGCTTCACATGTCCTCGTTTCCTGTGTTGCTAATCCTTGATTCTGCCCCATTCACAACCCGAGTCAGATTAATTTCTCCGGGACCCTTTAGGGTCATTCCGCTCTTTGACAAACTCCCTAATTGTCGTATGTTTTTCTTACTGTGCAGTCCCCTTGTCCGATGTTCATGGACATCCCGCAAGAAGTTTTACCTATCTGTGTTCTGTTGCAAAGTGGCACAGAGAAACCAAACTCCTGATCATTGAAACCTTCCAAGGCTTAAGGCTTAGAGAGAGCGACGATGACGGATGTCGCCTCGTGCACAACAATTCGGAAGGAATCGAAGGGGCTTTTCCTATTTCATGATGACAAAAGACTTGATTGAAGACAGAAATGGGTGGGATGATAAATGCTGATAACCATGGACCCAGTGGCAAATAAAAGGTTGTCTGTCAAGGGTTGCTGTAATCATGATTTCAAAAAAAAAACTTACCCATTTGTACAGACAGGCCCCGAAGCAGTAGATACACTGCCTCAAACATCATTGATTTTTCTTCGTCAATCTAGTTTGAGATTGATTCAAGTACCGTGATATCGTAAAAAATTGGATACAAAATTAGATCTGGTACTCTGGGCATAATCTCTATTCGTCGAATTAGGTCATTAAATCATCAAAGAGGGTTCGAACGGAATCGACGAGTCTATTGTTTCTTCATTTCTGTAGCACAAAGGAGATTATCAGATTTTGATATTTTACTTCCGAGCGAAAACCAGTCGAACGTACTTTCTATTTTAGATTGCGCTCGAAAAGATGGTTTCCACAAGCCAAAGTTCTTCACCGTACGACCAAAGAATAAACCCGAAAGTAACAAAGCACACACTGCGCGCGCTGTTTCCGGATCAACAGGCTCGACAGTTTTAGCACTGGTAGCACCTCCCAGAAGTGTGACAATTAATCCATGAACGTCTGCCCAGAAAGGCTGAGCGTGTGTCAAGAGTGCGTAGAGGCCTGTAATAGCGGGGGCACACCACAGATCCGCAGTTGTCCAGCCATTGGCTCGGAGTTCCGGGGGAGTGGTCAAGGAGAACGGCGTCGGTGCGAGCATAGAGAACATGTTTACAAATAGAAAACCAGAGTTCGCCATAAGCTTTGTAGCGTTACGATCACGATGAGCTCAAGAAAAATAGAAGAAATATGCAAGGTGCTCACCAACGACGTGATCAGTAAAGACCAAGGAGAATCGGAAACTACGGACGACGCATGCATGGTGACTGCCGGCGGAATAAGGTTGCAAAGGAGAAAGGCACGCGTGAAGCCATCGAGGATGGAGAGGGGCAGTTCAAGCTCGGCAGTGATATCGGGAACAACAGGTAGAGCGTCGACCACGGCCTGAATAGAACCAAAGAGCCCCACCACAGCACCCGAGACCATGTACGACGGCATGATCCCGAGCATTGGAGCTGTAACATACCACTTTATGAGTACACGAGGCGTTGGACGATTGGACGCAACGCACCAGCGACCGCTTCACCTCCAAAAACGACCGTGAGGGTTACGGCAAGGTTCTTGACAAAAGAACTCTTCTCGACTCCCTTGACACCGTTCTTCGCGACATGTTGGCGGTAGAGCTGTTCCCTGAGTTGTCGAAGGATAAGGCAAAGACGGACAGCACCCAATACGTCTAATGTGCTGAGCGGGCTGGCGAACCAAGTGAATGGTGGAATGGGCTGTAGACTCCACCGGAATACCTCTATTGATGGAGACAGGAGAAAAGACATGACCGGGAGAAGAGAGAGAACGACTTGACTTGATGACACTATGTACTTAAGGTAACGCAGAAAGTCCGAGAATCGAGGCTCAAAAAGGAGAGTACTTGTTTTGTATCGTTACATTATATTGTAACGTCCCATGGTGTATTGGCTGTAACGGCTATAACCCGGGAATGTGAGTGGAGTAATTTCACCGCTTAAGCCCATCAGTGCGCTGGTTCAAGACTGTCCCCTCCAGAAAACTTGGTTTCCACAGTCCCTCGTTCTGTAAAGGATGACTTGGACTTGGAATAATCTGCTCTTGACAGCCCAGGGAAGCAATTCCGCAAGCTGCAGAGCTTGCCGAGTTAGTCTTCGGAGATCAGGACAAATCGTCAGTCGCGCAATGGGGCGGGCTCCTCGCAAACCTTTTGCTTTTTTTTTTACCTCCTCAAGACCCCATGTCTATCCATGTCCATACAAATCAATTCCTAAGGTGGATACACTATAGACTACGAGGCAACAATTAGGATACATTATTGTTCAAACAACTAAAGTAGGAAACGGACAGCATATATGGGTATGTAAGGGCATTCATTATATGGTGTCTAAGATGGGCCTCTACCAACGAAAAAGGCAAACGGTGAATACGGAATGTATATGAATCGTTATGGGCACAGGATGAGCGAGCAGGTCGTCGAATTAGCAAGATGAATGACCAGATGTGAGATACACACAACCCGATGCTCTTTGACTTAAGGGCACCAAATCTTGACAACCTACGCGCCATCCAGGGTTAGTATGGAAAAAAGAAGATACACAGAAGCAACTATACCTGATCTGTGCCTCCCGTAGCGATGACGTTGACGGACCTCTCGGCATCGTCAGATTTTCCATCTGTGACAGGTGCAGGACCCCAGGACAAGCATTGCGTGAAAGGCTTGTGAGCCTCAACTGCATAATGTCGTCAGGAGAAAAAAGTAATTGCTGCATTCGTTGATACCTTTCTTAGTACACCGTCCCGTCCTGAGGTCCCAGATACGCATCGTATAGTCATCTCCGACTGACAGCATATGTTTGCCTGACGGATGGAAAGCCAAAGCTTGCACCCACCCATCGTGTCCCACCTATGGATGTCAAAAGAACGAAATAGATATATACAAGTCAACCCACAAAAGTCCACAAGCAAAGGCCTCGTAATGAGTCCCAAAGCTTGATTGTTTTGTCGCGCGAAGCTGTCATTACAAACGACACGGCGAGTGAGTCCACCTTTGCAGACGAAGCGGACGTCGGCTAAGAGGAAGAGATGAGCTAGTCATGGTGTACAGGGTAAATATCGCACCTGTGCTACAAGTTCTCTGACAGCGGGAATTGAAACTTTCGGAACAAATATGGCACTTTCTACACGATTATCGTGACCTCGCATCTCAACCTTCATTGTCCCTGACTCAATTTCCGTTATACGAGCCGTCTGAAAGTGTCATTGTTACGAGGAAGCAAAAGACAATGAATAAGCCTTACATGGTCATCAGAGCATGTCAAAAGTAGGCGCCCGTCTAAGCTTGGATTCGCGCAACGAATCCACTCTTCATGGGCTTTTATGACCTTGATACAATGACTGGGATAGAGCTCAAAAATCAAAAGATACAGAGATTTTCACGCGAACAGGCACACCTAGTCTGAACATCCCAAATTCTCACAGTGTGATCTCGACTTGAGGAGACAAGACGAGTGTTTCCTGGAATAAATCGTACTGATGATATGGAGTGTTCATGCCCGCGCAAAGTGGAGAAATTTGTGTAATCTTCGATAACATTCCATAGCTTAATAAAAAGATCATGCGAACATGTCGCTATAAAGATATGATAGATTGATTATAGCTAGACATGCAGTCAGAAGAAAAGAACGCACCAAGCAATTTGCCATCCGAGTTGAAGTCACAGTCGGTAACAGACTTTGTATGCCCCTTCAGCGTCTTCTCTAACTCGCCCGTTTCCCAATCCCAGATCTTCACGGTGGCATCGACAGAAGCCGAAGCCAGAATTGAGTAATGAGGATGAAAGCTAACTGCGTTAATCTTATCTCGATGTCCGGTAAGACTTCGTTTCGGCGTATCCGTCGGTAGCCAATCTTTATTGGTTCTTTTGGCACCATCTGCTGAGAATGAATTCAATTCTTCCTGAGCGGCTGAGAGACGCGATTCAAGTTCTAGAATCTGTGTATTTCGTGAGAATGGCTGAGACACGTTAAGCACCAATGACACGCAACGCTACCTTCCTCTGCATACGGATGACACTCGTCCATTTCTTGACCAACAAACCGCTAGTGGTCGAAATAGGATCAGGTACAAAGTTAGCCTCGAAGAAATAAATGAGCACTAATAGAAAGAGTGCTATTCAGGTAATATGTACCAAATCAGGAGCTTCCTGTCGCAGCGAGTCGCACGTCTTTGAGAAACCAGCGGTGTGGAGATAATCAAGAATGGATTTGTGGCTATATTCATGAAATTAAACCATGGCTGCTTTCATGTACGTGTGATAGTACCCACAGATCGCTCTTTTGGCGTTCTGAGAGATGGGCAGCCATCTGTCGAAGCCAAACCAGAATATGTTATGCGTGGTTGAATATCAGAGCTTCACGTCATGTTCACGTGTCGCGCGACAAGCTGTGACCAAAGTCAGTTGACTGCCACAGCCACTCTCATAATCTTCCCTTACCGAGGTCCACCCATTCACTATGCGCCTGACACTCTTGAATTTGACACAAGAAGACATTTTCTTCTATCTGAATGACAAACGAAGGGGTGGCTTGGAAAATACACTTCTCAGCTCTTCATGCCCTTCGTTGACTATTGACTTATCGGATCGCGGTAAATCCGTCGCTTTGTTACCAAGAACCTATTCTCTAAGCTCTAAGGAGAATGCTTCTGTGTTCAAGGAAAGGTCTGTCAAACCCAATGCAATAGTCATCCAGTTATCATTGGCTCGGAGTCGGTGGCGCATGATACCCCTTCATGATGAGTGTCCATGGAGAATATACCTCAGCAGAGTCGGTTCAAATTCTGGCTCAAATATACACATCAGACTCAACCCTTGTAGGTTACCACTACACATGTTAGATTATACATAATACCTCGACGAAATTTATCGTCATTTCTATCGGATATGCCTGACACTCTGCCATTGTCATCTCTATGTCTCCCAGGTTAGAAATGATCTCAGAATCTGATAAGGGCTACCTTTTAACATTTTCACGTGTCTCTTCAGGAACACATGAGACGTATGTACAGTCTTGTTCAGCGTTTTACGAAAGACTTCAACTGCATTTTTGAAGCATGGCTTTGTATGGATGGCCCGTTTCGCAATGCCAGGAACTTTCAACGCCCCTCGATACCCAACTTCTTTCAGGAATCCGAGTTTTAGATATTCGACTATCGATTATCAAGTCGACACTCATTGCTTACCATGGAATCTACCCACAACGCACCTCGTTCCAGGAGATACTATCTATAATTCACAAATTTTTTACAGATCCTTTTACGTGTCAAGAAACGATTGTCATGTCTATCAAGCAGGAAGACTTCATGAAAAATTCCCAACTGGAATTTTCTCGCCTCGTTCACGAAGAAATAATTAATGGACCGGGAGGGCGAGAAATGTGGTATCTAGAGAACCGCATACCAACTCTTGGTCAAGTTCGAGGCAAGGTCGTCATGTTCAGCCGTTTTGGTGGAGATGGCGAGGGATGGGAGGGTGGTTTGGAGGGTCTTGGGATTCACCCTTCGACCTGGCCCGACAGTAAGAAGTCCGGCTTCACTTGGCAGTGTAAAGATACCCTCGTTAGGACGCAGGACTGGTCAGTCTATATCCAGGATAGATCCAGAAGTTTTGTTTATGATTTTCATCAGGTACCTTCTGCCATCTTTCCTTGAAATACCAGAGAAGTTTGCTCTTGCATCTGAGATTCTCAAAGCTCCACCCAGTAGTTCACCTATGCCTATACTTTCCCTTTCATTCCTTTCGGCCGCCTCTTTCCCTCTTTCCCTTCCTCCTGTCATCGCTAAAGGATTCGGATGGCCAAAAGTCGGCCTAGGTATAGAAGGGATCAATAGTAGATTTGTTCAGTGGCTATTGGACAACTTCGCCGAGGACTCGGAGGATCATGCCTCAGGGTCTCTCTTGGACGAAAAACGCGTTTCTGAAAGCCACCGTATACGGGGTTGGGCGCTTCTAGATTTTTATGACGAACCAGGTTCCGCTCTTACTCCATTGTTAGTGGAATGTAATTACCATGGAAGGAAGAAGGGCGAAGAAGGCTGGTAGGAGCCCCACTGCGACTCCTGCCACCGGCATCTTCTTTCACCCATATATCGTAGGCTTGAAGGATCATATCAATAGTATTGTATTGTCCCAGATAAATGGGCGTTCAATATACTTCCCCGTAATGAAGTAATGATTAATTTCCCTGGGTTCTTCAGATTCCTAGTGCCTCCACACGCATTGTAATTACCTTGGCTCGGACCGGCATGTTTTATCAGACCTCGACTTCCGAGCTTAAATCCATAACTTGATCTTCTTCGATATTTATCAGACGACCATGATTTTTCTATCAGAGCACAGCCTCGTACGTCAGCTTCTTTTATTCTATCCTGTAAAATCTGCGGGACTTTTGCTTTTCGATGAGACTCGCATTGTATTCCATCAACAGAACCAGGCCTTCACCCTTCAAAAAGGTTGAGTCAAAAAAAAAACCGGATCTTGCTGAACATCTTTCGTTGCATTTTTGTCGTTGTTCTGGACGTTGATTAACACCGGACAATGTCAAGGCACAGGGTGCACATGGTGACGAACCAATGCCATTGAGGAAAAATAAAACACCCACGCACACAACCGTGTCGTGTAGTCCCGTGCAGAGGCCAAGACAAGCGTAACAAGACGGACACGGAAGAAGAGCCCAGGGTGCAGTACTTCAGCGGCGCACCTTTGACAAACTCTCGATGGGTATCTTTTCGTTATGATCATAGCAGTTCAATTGTTCTGTCAATGTTGTTTTATCTCCACAACACCCTCTAACGCTGAGACTCGACTTGTTTTTATTGCTTTTTGAGCATATTATTCAACTCGGATACACCACTCTTTCTGCTTCAACTTTTTTCTTTGTCCGCATTTGATCTTCATATTCTCCCTTAATCTGGGACGTTGATCAAACGTGTTTTTGACAGAACTTGAATGTCCAAAATACAGTCAGATTCTACCTTTGCATTCAGCAGACATGATCATGATCATAACGCACATCCTTTCATATTGTAGATTGATGTGGCTTTTTGTTGTTCTTCCTCTCAGGAATGTAATCCAGCGATTTCACCTGCAACTGCCTCTTCATATCGTCCTGCCAAGTGGCTCAGTCCGAAGCGATGGACCCCATGGACCCCAATCAACTGCAGGAATTACACTTCTGTGTCCAAACCAGGTGGCAGTGCCAGCCTTGACAAGTCGACTTGTGCAATCACCACAAGATATGGTGCCCGTCATGCAAGAGCTGTAGTAGCACCATGTCCCTGCACCTCTTTTGTCGGTTGTACCGGCGGTTCTATGGAGCTAAAATACAATCTTTTTGCCACATCTCCGACAACCCAATCAAGACCTTCGACGAGATTCGCACCCGTAATGGCGCTACAAGGCCATATCTTCCAATGGTGCGTTGTGATCAGTCCGAGGTCGAGTGTCTACAATACAGTGAACCGTGCAGGGTGAATCAAAATATGAAGACAGTCACAAAGACCACATACTTGCTGAATTTCCGCTGTACTAAGAGAGCCTTGTAGGTCTTGTTTGTTGGCGAAAATTAGGAGAGATGCGCCTGCGAGCCGCTACCAGAAGAAATTAGCGCCGCGAGACGAAAAAAAAACCCTAGTCGGGGTTGGCGAGTGAAACATACATCTTCAGTGAGTAACGAGTGAAGTTCGTTCTTGCAATCTGCCATACGCATGCGATCACTAGAGTCGACTACCCAAACCAATGCGTCCGTTTGTTCAAAATAATTCCGCCAGTATGGTCGAAGGGTGCGCTGTCCACCAACATCCCCTGTCGACATGACGTCCTGGTTTCTGATAAATCCAATGACGGCATCAGTACATACAGATGTTAAGAGTGTATCTGATCAGAAAAGTATTAGGCCGCTTTATTGGGTATAACTGAGTGGTTAAGCACTTACTTTCCATGTACAAAAGTTTTGATATTGAATCCAAGCGTCGGGCTGATGTTCTTGATGTCCTCGCCGTTAAGTTTCTTAAGGATCGTGGTCTTGCCTGCGTTATCGAGTCCCCTGGTCACATTTATGACCAGCCTTTTCCCTATAGCAGCATACTAGACATACAGGAACAAGATTCTCATCTCCTTCTCTTTCTCTCTGTTCTTGCGTATGATTGTGAGGAGACCCATTATGGTCGAGGGGTAAAGTAATGGCGTCCTTCCCAAAAGAAGCACAGAAGGTGACGTACTTCTACGCGTGACGCGAGTGTGACCAGAGAACTACTTCATCACAACTACCACTCACGCGTGGGGAATGCGCGTCTGGATTTGAGCAGTTCGTATCTTAGATGTCTCCAAGTCGCGTCGATGTTCGTGCATAATCAGGAACAGCATATTCGGGCCCGATCAATGCAAAGTTTGACTTTTAATTGTTGATCCCTCCTGTACTGTCTTTTGCTTTTCTTTGAAAAGAAAAAAGAAAGGAAGGCTCAGAAAAACAAGGGAAAGAAGGGAAAGAAGGAAGACGATGACTTTTGGTACATCGATTACAATTTTTAGGGAGAATCCCAACGATAACCTCGATCACGGGGAGAAGCACCAAATACCGCTGCTGTGCCTCCAGAGGATGGCGAGGACTTTGGCTATCACCCTAATGCTAAAGCGGGCTTCTCAGGATTTGTAATGTTGAGTATGGATGATGATCTGATTGTTGAGAAAGAAGATGGGTTTCGGTGGACTTGTGGTATGTTAAGTGTTATGAGTTGACACATCCTTTTTCTAACGCACTCTTGCTGTCAGTCGACGCTGATAGCCACCGCGGCCAAGAGCAAAAAAAGACAAGAAGAAGGCGAAGAAGAGTGACTTTGAGCCTCTCCCGCCGATTCATATGAGGGCGAAGAACCATTTATGAACCTACAACCGTAACCGCTGACGGCTTTGGTGATGAATGGGAACCAATTGAAGAGATGAAAATACAAGATAAGGGGAAGTACAGGAGGGGAGTGAAAGTACAGAACGAGGAATTGCTTCGTTCAACAAAGAGTGATATAGTCACATTTCTATGCTGATAAGATGGTAGAATTTGAAGCTACTGCACTAAAAGACGATGTTGCAGAGGCTGCTGATGAGGGCGATCCAAAGACTCTCAAAAAAGGAGAAAGAGAAGTTGAAGAAAGAGCGTGAAAGGCATAATCTTCAAAGGTCCCTGTATGTCCCTTAATCCATCATCCAATCTCTGGACCAAGAAAAAAGTTCAAAGTGCCACCAAAAAAGCAGAAGCCGCAGTGGTCGAGCCCAGCACACCTCCTGCTAAGACTTCTTCACCTGCCACTGCCCCCTCTTTTGTAACTTTTGTGATGCAGGAGGAGAATGGAAATGATGAGGAAGAGAAGCCCGTAGGTGGTAAGGCGGACTTGAAGAAGTAAGAGAAAAAGGGTAAAAAAGATGAGGATGTTGCTACCCCAGCGCCAGCAGCTACAGCCTGCAAGAAAGGTGGTCTTAGTGCCCTGAAGGCCTTGCTAGAGAAAAAGCGACTTAAAGAAGAGACGAAGCGTAAAAGAAGAGGAGGAGCTTAGATGAGTTAAAGAGGAGGAAAGACGGGTTGCCGAGGAGGAGCATCAGTAAAAAAGAGAAGGTGAAGGTGATTTCGACTCGTCTGTCGACTTTGTTGCCATCACTCACGGCACTGATTTAGGCCAAGAGAGAGCCCGCGAAGAAGGAGGGACGACTGCTCACCGAGAAACAGAGGAAAGACAAATGGCCGAAATCCGAAAACAAGCATTACTTTCTCGGGTGTCCAGATTGAGGGATTGTACCGAAGAAGGTTGTCTACGGGAACCGTAAGAAGAAAGACTCAGTTGTTCAAGATGTCGCATCAAAAGACGCATCGCCTGCCCCTGAATCTCGACCACAGGCCCCCGAACCCCACAAGAAGGAGGCTAAGCTCGCTGAGGAAGAACGAGACGAATAGGATGTGTCAAGTGAGGAAGAGGACACGAAGCCGGCGGCGAGGCTGTTCCGGATACTAAGGAAGACTGGGACGCATTGTCTGAGGAGAATGCTAAGTCAGTCTTACCTTCCGAAGCGACAATGCCCTTCAAAGTATCACCTGCTCCCGAAGTTGCTATTAAAAAAGCCGTTTCCGGCTGATTGGCGTGTCTTCTGTGAAAAAGTTTATCCAAAGAGGATTCGGACAACGATCTGGATTCAGATGAGGATTCAGATGAGGACAGCTCAGAGGAATCTTCAGAGGAACTCACGATGGCGCAGAAGATGGTAAGGCGGAGGCAGCTGAAAGACGACGGAAAGCACACGAGGCATTGGCAGCAAGAAGAGTAACCTACCTCAGGGTGTAAGCTTATCTCCCGCGCCGTGTTTCTGAAACATTTGTTTCCTCCGGTAACTAAATCATACTTTGCATGTCTACTGTACAAATTACCTTAGAAGACTTGTTGCTTTCTGTGCGTTACCAAATCTTGTGGACACAAGAAAGTGGTACTCTTCCTGTCATGTTTCTATCCCCCTGGAGGTGTTGACAAAGGAGGAATAAGATATATCGCGAGATAGCATAGATTGGAAATGAAAGCAGCAATGGAGTCTGACAATAGTGAGAACCGCAAACCTTGCAGCTGGCAGTGGCGGCGGCAATCTAATAGAATTGAATTGCAGGCAAAATACACTAACCTGCTTCCGTCGAGGGTTAGTCAAGGTGCCTTAATACCGCACAGGGTGCATATAATAGCGAACGAATGTCACTGAGGAAAGTTGAAATAGGTTGATGGTCCGAGTTATTTGTTGTTTTAAGATAAGCCTTTACATACGGACCATCACCCCGGTCACCCGAAACAGACCTGACTGGAGGACAATAGTATAAAGATAGAGGCACAGCCCTGCGCAGCCGCGCGATCCGGACTTCCTCAAGCGTTGAGACTGCGAGATATCTAATGCATTAGTGGACCACGAGACACATACGCCAAGTTGGTGCCAAGCAATATGTAGTGATTGCACCCAAGGCAGATTTTCTTCTGTATAGAATTGTGCCATAATACACAGCCTCGGCAGCAACTGGGGTCCCAGGTTTATTCATACCTATCTTGGCCGACCGCTTGACTTAGGTTCAAATGGATCATGCTCTTCATGAATCACTAATTATCAATCTTGGTAATACACATTATACTCCAGAATTTGCTACGAGATGCATGATCTAACGAAGAGTGACAAGTTCTACACTATGTCGTCAGCCTTTGCACTCGAGGATCCGCATATTTGGCTTACCTTCCGCAGAGGTAGGGTGAATGGCAACAGTGTCATCCAGATCCTTCTTGGTTGCTACAAAGCGTGGATCGTGAGTCGTGCTAAAGACATACGACACAGAACAGAACAACCAACCTCCCATTTTTATGGCTACGCCAAAGCCTTGCATGACTTCGTCACTACCGAGACCAATGATGTGAACACCAACGATTCGTTCCTCGGGTCCTACAACGATAAGCTTATACACAGTGGGCTCTTTGTGGTCTTCATCAATCATCGAGAAGTAAAGAGAACGGAAAGAGGATTTATCTGAAATGGATTCTCAGTATTTGATCATAATGCAGGCGGTGGGATATTTACAGATCTTAACGGCGTCACCGTATTTCTCTCGGGCTTGCTTCTCAGTGAGACCAACGGTACCGATGGTAGGGTGTCTGACAAGGATCAGGATCCAGTCCTTCTCTCAAAGAAGGTACGCACGAGAAAACGACTGTTGGGATGTTTCCATATTCAAGCTTGTCGTTCTTGAACTTCTCCGGTCCAAAGAGGCGGTTGGAGAGTCGACGTCCTGCAGCAATGGCGACGGGTGTCAGAAGAGCTTTTCCTTGGACGTCACCAATGGCATATGTGCCCTTGACAGAGGTATTCTGGTACTCGTCCACAACAACGTCACCCTTTTCGTCCACCTTGACACCGACTTCCCCCAAACCCAGATCCTTAGTGAGTGCATGACGCCCGATCGCCCACAAGACCGTGTCGACTTCAATCTCTTCGCCCTTATCGGTGAAAACAGTCAAAGGCTTGCCCTTCTCTCCCTCGATCTTGATGACATTGCTCTTCTTGTGAAGCTTGACCCCCGTTTTCTCCATCCAGGGCGTCAACGTTTCCTGGATGGTTTGATCGAATGTGCGCAAGACGGTTTCGCCACGAATGATGAGATGGGTCTCAGATCCGAGGGTATGGAAGATGCCTGCAAGTTCGACAGCGATGTATCCCGCACCGACGACTGCAACGCGTTTTGGTTGCTCTTCAAGATCAAAGAAGTCATCGGAATCGATGCCAAGCGATGCCCCGGGAATTTTATCGTCAGTGGGAATGGTGGGTGTACCGCCGACGCTAAGAGTGATGTGGTCTGCGCGTAACGTGTACTTTTGCCCATCAGGACGCGTGACTTCGACAGTATTGGCGGATGTGAGTCGTCCGAAGCCCTGATGGTACTCTACGCCCTCTTTTTCAAAGTTGTTCGCGTAGATTCCGTTTAACTTCCTGATGTATGCATCGCGCTGGGGCTTGAATGCAGCCCAGTCGAACTTGGGTGCATTGAGGCCTTTGAACTTGTAACCTGATGCGTGATGCGCTAACTTGTCTTGCAAGTCGGCGGCATGCCACATAATCTAGGACCGATGGAGTCAACAACCACAATTACCCCATAGGTAAGTCATCACCTTCTTCGGTACACAACCTGATGATGGAAGCCTGGTTCGTAAGGCATCAAGTGACATTGAGGAAACTACATACCAACATTCACGCAGGTTCCACCAAGGTAGGGATCGACTTCTACTACAGCCACTTTCTTCCCGTATGAAGCAGCTCTGCGCTGTAAGGAATGTCAAACAACTGGGGGATGAACCACTGATTAGGATCATACGGAAGAGGCAGATCCGCCACTACCTCCTCCGATGAGGACATAGTCGTATTTTTCAACAGTGGGCTTATCGTAAATGGGAGGCATGCTGGAAGTGGTGGTGTTGGAGAAAGACCGAGAGATCTTATCAATTACCAAGCACGTCAGTACGTTTTAAAGGATTAATTAGAATTTTCTAACTTGCAAAAGTCTGGCTGTAGTCCTTTGTGGTGGACTAGCAAGTCTCAAATGTAAGGCTTGCGACAAAGAAGTTCGGAGCGCCAGACCTGCTGTTCAAGGGCTCTAGGAGGCCTTTACCCCTTCGAAAATGCGCAGTTATAATGGTAGGATCCCAATGACATGACCAAAAATTAGATACGTAGCATTTCTTTCACGTGATCCTCTCGCCACGTTTTGTCCTCCATCTCCTTATGTGCACTGCCAGTCTCAACCTGAAGCCATCTCTTGACAATTCCCGATAGAAATTTCTTGACACTTTCCGAGCTATTGGTAAGGATACTAAGTTACATTTTCCAGAAGTCTTCAAGTTCAGAATTAACTTGTTCCGTCCACGACGGATGTGTATGCAATGCGTTTGCATATGTCAAGAACGTCATCGTTCTAGTCTCTTCCATCGATCTCGTTACGATCAGCTGAGCACATCGAACTGTCTTTCTGTGCCGTAAAACGATGAACACAGGTAACCATGAAATGCAATTGATCAAGAGAGGTGACTTTTCAGTCGACCGGATCAGAGAAACAAGACTGGAGTATCTAAATTTCACAAATTTCTCAGTGGGCTGGAATATGTGCTCGACCCGATCCGTGGAGAACAACCGTACATGGCGGCGTCATTGGTTTGTTTTCCAGGTAAATAGACATCTAGGCTTTGGACGACCGTAGTCCATGTTTCTCTTGCCAAGGACGTGAGATTCATTTGCTCGCCATCTCATCATGTTTTTGTTCGATGACACCCGAGGTCATCTATTTACTTTGGACACCGATGTTCTATCTTGAGACCACAAATAGCTCCAGGAGCAAGAAGCCGGCCGAGATACGAGATGTTCGGTGGTGGAGCTGAACATCACGACATGGTCACCACTTGCATTACTCATGGACCGTTTCGCGGGAGCTTGTTCTCAGGGGACTAGTTTACCATCACCTATGCCATGACATGAAGTCTCCAGAATTTCGAATTGGTAGGCTGCAAAAGCCGACTAATAAATAGTATAGCAGGGACACCAGGAGTGGTGACCCACACACCGAGAGTCATACGAAGGAAGGAAGATCATCGACTTCAACCCTCTGTGGCTTGATCACAATGGTAACAAACGCGGTGGGACCCTGAATTTCAAACTATGGACCAAACCGAAAACGTCAAAACTGGACCCTGTGCTGAATGCGCTTTCCGAGTTTCCGCAGACCATTCCAGCTGGTTGATCCTTTCGCCACTAAACAATGCGTGGTGGCCATAGATCGGCACGGTCTCGCCGCCTGGTCAGCGAGTTGTTGTGGCTTCCATACCACATACATGCGTGTAGAATTCATGAATGTCCCAGTCGCGTAATGCATAGCTTTATTTGCGAGTACGAATGAACGAATGAATGAATGGACGAATGGGTTGAATTTGACTGCTGGCAAGCTACTGTATAGAGCTCTAAAGCGGAGTGTAACTCGTGCACTAAACTGGTTTGTAGGTATATCGTCTGTTTGTAATCAGCTTTCTTTCATAAATATATTGTTGAATTTCCGCACCGGTTGTGCAAGTACAATGAGGTTAGTTCCATTTATCGGACACGATCTATTCGGTCCATTCATATTGATGCGGATGCGTCTCTATATGTATAGGCGATCGTTCCAGTGTAAGCATCTGTAAATATAATTCATTTCAATCTTTGCAGGGTGCATTCATCAACTCAACTATTCCAGTGATCGCGAGGAATATTGAATGGTAGGTAATACATCGAATTGATCGTGTCAATACACAAAATAAGGCTAATCAATCGAAACACACACAATTCAAGGTATCATACTCCAGAGGCACACCAAATCTCCATCAATCAATCGCTACCCCGATCTATCTCGACCTCCCTAAATCACCAACGAAAAAAAAACGGGGGTCAAAAACACAAAAACTAGTCTCTCTGAGGCTAAGTAATCAAAAACACAACTACATAGCATACTCCAGAAGCCACACCAAATCTCCATCGCTATCTCAATCTATTTTTACCTCTCCCCTAAAATACTACTAGAAACAGCAACAGCCCAGAAGCAATCCCCTTTCCGCTTTCCTCGCTCGGTGTAAAAATAGCATAGCACGAGGGGGCATGAGCAAAAGGGTATAAGCATAAGGGTATAAGCAGCTAGTGTATGTATACCTAGGATAAGGGACAAGTAAGGTTTAGGAAAAATCGTCGAGCGCGCGCTGTGTCTGTGTCTGTGTATATGAATCATCACAAGTCCACGGGTGGGGTGGCGCGTGGGGACCATCAAATACCGCACAAGTCAAGACTGGTTCGCAAGGGCCGGCCCATGGGGTTCAGGAGCAGTACATAGTAGCAGTACACAGTAATCCGAGTAGAAGCCATCGTAGACGCCGAAGGGAGAGGGACCATCACGGGGCGCACGATCCCGGCCCGAAAACGCTTCTGGAGGGAAATGACGATGTACATACCCTCATCGCGTCGTAGCCTCTCCTTCGATTCGAGATTCGACGAAAACGTGGGAAACCCTTTCTGCTTTTCGGGCGAGGGCGAAGGCGAGTTTCTTTACGCGCCGCGCGTCGAGTGCCCGGGGGACGCGCGCGGGTTCGGAAGTGGGTTATTTACGCACTGCCATTTCGTTATTATCACCCATCGAAAGGTAGAGGTAGAGGTAGAGGCTAAGTACAACGAGAAGAAGAAAGGTTGCAGAAGCGTATGCGTGTATAGATAGATAAAATGGTGCGGAAGCCGGGGATGATAGGCCTCCGGTTAGCTTTGGACAGTGTCGATTAGGCGTACGAACATCATTGCTATTGCCACAGAAAGGTTGAAAGCGTATTGAAGAAACGGTTACCTCGTCGAGACTGACGACATGAAAACGGGGGGACAATCAGGCCCCCTGACCTCCGGCTATTTTTGGGACTCAACGTGTCGAGTCCGCGGGGCGCGGGAGGATGAGGGTGTTCCAAGGGGATGGCAAAAATCAAAATACCAATTCTCTCCAGAGACACAGGAGCAGCGCAAATTCAGTCAGGCTCTTTGGGGTCGTGTGTCCAGTATGAAAGGCGGCCCGGGACAGGGTGTTTGCTACGTACGCCATGTATAAGTAATGTGGTGGATATATTTGGAAACTCGAAGAAGCAGCAGACGTTCGGACGGACGTTGTCAGCACAAATGGAAGCCCAGAAATCGTCGAGGCTAGGACTAGGTTACTTAATTGTGTCTGCGCACCGCGTGGGTATGCTGTGGGGCCAGGGCGTAAGTATATGAGCTTTCTCGTCTTCTCGGACCGGGTTATAGCACGCCACTCGATCGAGGGGGGTGCTATGTTGAGCTGTGTACATATTCGGGTTTTGGTATTATGTCGGCGATCAGACACCGCACTGTCCGCAGTCGTCAGCGACGCTCGTAAACGTGGTGGACCAGAGTCCTGACGCGACCCACCACGGGCGCGCATGACTCCAGCTCTCGATCGCCTGCACAGCCCAGTCTCCGCGTATGGCTATCACGAGCAAAGCATGTGAACTGGACGAGAACTCTATCACATATTAGCGCTAGAACCATCGTACCACTTTTGAACTCGCATGCGCTTCCACGGGCCGGGCAGGTGGAGGATGAGGCTATTGAAGAGAGATGATCGATGTCGATGTATCGATGGGGCTGAGGCAGTGCAGGTGTATTATGAATAGGATTAGCAAGGGTGTGCGTGAGAGAGGATTGGCGGGTGACGGTGACGTGTGCCGCGCCGCGTCATACTCTACTGCTACCCAGGGTGGGGGGGATTGAATAACTCCCCCGTCTAGTTGGCCATGGACTCCCTTGGCAGTCGGCGAAATCTGATTGCTTGTATCACAGCTTATTTTTTGTTTCGCGCACACGCGCACCCAGGATTACATAAAACACGCAACGTCAGCAAAAGACATTACATATACAAACTGTGATTTGTCGTGATCACTGTAAGTATATCTGTTCAGACAGCCTCACAATCACCGCCATCGCTATAAGGGTGTGGCACACATAGGCGCCCTTGTTTCGATCGATCATGATGTATGCCATGATACGCGCTTCTGACCAATCCAGGCGTCGGCTACGAGTTGTCATCGATCATGAGTGCTCCCCTGGCAGCGCGTGTCGCTGTTTCAAGTCGTGTCGACGCCACCCCAACATACATAATCTAGATTATAAGCACGTCATCCCTTCAGGCTCGGCTCGAAGCCATGTATGCTGCCGAGCATCCAGGGCCGCGGGTCCATGTCTCGATGGACATGCGTGGCGCATATATATACATGAAACCGCGACGGTACACGAACGTGTGTTGAGCGGCCCCTGTTGAGTTATTGGGGGTATGCCGATGTCGAGCGGACTGGTGCCCCCCCATCGTGGGATGTTTTTGTTATTTTCGTTGTATTTGATGATGAATGCTCATTTGAAGAAAACAAGATGTTCGGTGTCGGAACAAGGAACCAAAGTAGGTTTGTCATTATGTATGTTTTTTTGCTACCCTGCTGCCACGCTCGTGCAGCTGCCAAGTCGATGACAGTCAATCACCGTCAGTCGCACCTGCGAATTCTCAAGTCGCCGCTAAAGTTTGCTGAAACTCGTCGCACAATTGGCTCACACGTTCATGGCAAGACCTACATTCATGAAGCAGGACACTCGCGGCGGATGGTTCGCGGAAATAGAGCCGAGACCGGACATAAGCGGGCGCGTAGGCCAGAGGTGTTTCCAGAACGAGAAGCTGGTAGAGGCATGGACGGAGTCATTTAGAGTGCCCCTGGCAAGTTCCGAGGGAGATGCTTGGCGGGATCTGAGATTTGTCACGTGGGCACTGGGACCCCGGAAGATGCGATATGTAGAACGAGAAAGTGGAGAAACGACAGTCATGCCTCCTCTCCACCAATCAGAGTCCGCGTCCTCCTCCTCGTCCCTCAGCAGCTTTCCCGCCCGCCGCATTCGCTTTGCGCCACTCCCCGATCCCCGAGCCCTCCCCGTCGCCACAGACAGCGACGACCAACACAGCGAGCACGATGTCCGTCCCGACGACCGCAAGCCCTGCGCCCTCCCAGAAGTTCTCCCTGCCCCCGATGTGCAGCGCCCACGGTCTCGCAGCCTCCTACGCCCGTTTGCCTTTCGCCGCAACGCCTCGTCCCAGTCGCTCACACCCACCGACTCGTGTCCGACACCGACCCGTCTCACCAAGGAAGAAATCTTCACCCTTGGCACCATCAACCTCTTCCGCACCTCTTCCAAGTCATCCGACGACCCTGCACCTAGCTCCTCTTCCGGCTGGCGTTTTAATTTCACCCGCTTCTCTCCTGCTTCCTCCCCGCTCTCCCGCACACAGAGCGCCCAGGCCCACGCCCAGCTCGCTACCCCTACCATCCGCCTCGGCCCCGGCGGCGGCAGGACTCCCCGCCGCCCCACCTCCCTCGACGCAAAGTCCCTCCGCACCGGCACACGCATGCTCAACGGCCGTGTCTACGGCGCACGCGGCGCCAACGCGAACCCCTTTGCGAACGCCCGCGACGAGGACCCCGAGTTCGTCGAGTGGGGACACGGCGGCATGGGCAGCGTCCGCGGCGCCGAGCACGCGGGCGTGCCCATCAACGGCCGCTGGGGGAGGCTCCAGAGCGCCCACGCGGTCGACGAGGACGATCGTGACGGCAGCGGTATGGACTGGGTTAAGAAGCGCAAGGAGGCTAGGGAGCGCGAGGCCAGGGAGCGCGCCGAGCGGGAAAAGGCCGAGATGGAGAAGCACGAACCAGTGCAGCCCCCACCGACGGCGACGACGGCGACGCCTGACCCTCCAGATACTGCAGTGCCGCTTGAGCATAATCTCAAGACCGTAAATATCCCCCATCTCGCCCGACGCCACTCCCACCGCCATCCGTCCAGTCGCACCACATCTGCTGAAGGAACCCCGACACCCGCGCCGACAGTCGCCAAGAAGCACCCGTCGTCAGAGACTGAGAGTGAGACCGAGAGCGAATCATGTCCAGACGAGTCATGTCCAGACGACGAAGAAGAAGACGAAGAGGATGTCTTGCAGCAGAGGAGAGTCACGGCGCTCGGTGCGGGCGTGGAGAAGGTCAGTCGCCACCATGATTAATATCTGAGATGGGAGGACATGCAGGGAGACGAGGGAGCGAAGCAAAGCAAACCTTGAAAACTAAATCCTTATAATACCGCCCCAAGCATTCAAATCCCCTCGGTCTCGGTCTCACAAAGTTTTCGAGCCTTGGCATCCATACATACGCAACCCTCTCTCGCTTCCACCCACCGCGCTGTGTGTCTTGGCGCTCTTGGACTCGCGATACTATACCGCCGTGGTTCTCCCCCCGTCGCTCCGAGCCACCCTTCCGTCGTTCGTGAGTCGCCTTGTGCCTAGCGAAACCCACACAACACCCCAACGCGCACCAGATCTCCAAAACGCATAGACGTTCTCGCGATTCTGTCGTCCTTGTTCGTGTTTATGTATCACCACCGCATCGCCGTCGTTATAGCGTATATCGTATATCATATATCGTGCACTCGTGTATCAGCTCTTCCCCCCCATGTCTCGTTCTTCTTGACTTTGCATCCGGTCCAGGCTCTCGTTTTCTTCTCCTCCGCTTTCTCTTCCTTTTCTTTGTATGATTGACTCGTCCTGGTTTATCTATACCCCTCTCAACATCTGAATCCAATCCACAGTTTTTTCCTCCGTTTTTTTCCTCTCTTCCTCTGTCTCTGTCTCTTCCACCCACTCCTCTAGTACACCCAATCACATCACAGTTCCCCTGTTCCTTATACTTTACCTTTTTGACTCTGTCTTCCATTATTCCAAGTCTAGTTTCTTTTTTTCCTTCGTTTTTGCCCCTCACTCGTAATTGATTGATTGTAATCTCAGCATTCTCCCCACCTTTCCCCACGTACTCACATTCAGATTAACGTTCATGCATGTGTTAGTAGCAGTTTTGTGTTGTTATACAAGTGGTTTGATAGCGTCGCCTCGAGAGCGAGATCTCGCGAGAGTGAGATGTTCATTACATTACATCACCATCACGTCGCATCGCATCGCGTCCCTTTGTGGGTTCGGACACTCAGACCCAGCGCGTGTGAATATTTATTATGATCGCGGAGGGAACTTGCAGTTGCATTGCTGTTACTATTCAGTTTCGCTTTCGCTTTTGGGTTTTTGGTTGGCGTTTTGGGTTTTGGGTTCTGGGTTTTGGGTTCAGTTCAATTGAAGCCATGCGTGGTGTATGGCACGGGACCACAGATCGTTCATTTGTGCTGACAGCGTCAGCCGTGGATGGATGGGTGTGGACACCCACAAACGGGAACGTGAGCGGCAAAAGGATGTGTAGGTGCACCGTTGGGTTCCTGGCACATGAAGTCGATCGGAGATGCGGATGCTCTGCTCAGGTGATAGATGACATAGTCCCATTGTCATGAGTACATACACACATAGGCACATACATACGTAGATAGACAGATGAAGATGGATGAACGCACTCATAGCAGGTGGCGCTCGGATTCACGCCTGCGGCGCACGTATACGTACCGTGAATTTCATACAGTGCGTATGGGAGCACACCCTTACCCTTCCCCTTTGCCCTCTGCCCATCCCCCGTCTCGTCCTCCTTCGTCGGGACACCCGGGCACCAGCGGACCGAGCCCATCATTCGCACTTTTGATATGTGCTCCGGTCTTTCCAAAAATAACAAATAACGGAGCCAAGACCGAGGATCTCCTTGGCTTGTGATTGATTTCGTACCAGTGTTGGGTAACCTGCTACGTGTCGTGTCGGGAGGGTTTGTTCTGTATTGGTGTCATGTGTACGATGTGTCGTGGGTATGGTGGCGCTCGCTCCGTTTTCTTTCTTTTTTTCTTTTTGTTCGTTTTTTTTCGGTTGTGCGTGAGGAGCTTGAAAACAGAACAAATCAATCATGCTTGCCCATCACGGTTGTGCAAAAGGGGTGATTGATGTGTCTTTGTGTCTTTGGGCGGTGTTGTTAACGGGGTACGGTGGACGGTGGACGGCAGATGAGATCATTTATCTTGTGATGAATATGTCAGACGAGCGAGGCCAAATGGCCCATGGGCCAAGAAGACTCGGCGTGTCTTGGCAGTTGAATACATACGTACGCGGTGCACCCATGCGCAGTTGTTCCGCAGCCAGTAAATTTTTTTTCTCTTTCTCTTTCGTCCGATTTCTGACGAGCGGTCTGGTGTGGCTCCATATGGGCCGTTTGGAACTATGAATTTGCCATGAGGAGAGTCTGGATCATTGACATTTATTCGTGAGGCAAGGGCGCTGTGATTTGACAATCAATTCAGCCACTCAATACCGAAATGGAGGATGCGTGAAGGGTCCAGAGTCTTAGAGGACAGGCGACGTTGTTCCAAATGGAGTTCCATATTAACAACTGGGAAGGGCGCAAGCACCGTCCATGCCGCAGACGACGCGTAGACAACACATCATCTCCTTGAGTTTGCCGCTACCCGGGGAATTCGTAACCATGCCGAACCCACACAATCGATCCAATCCACCACTCCCAACGACACTCCTGTGTCCTCTCTTTGTGCATTTGAATTGTCGCAAGATGGGGCATACCGGTCCACAGGAAATATTGTACCGGGGAGATTTGAAATCCCCGAGGGTGATGTAAACCTTGTTTGAAGCCTAAACGTTATTTCTTCTTCTTTTCCCTTTGGTCCGCCGGACCTGTGGGTCGTTTCACCGCACCTGCTGGCAGTCCCGGAGGACTGGAAACTTTCATTCTTTTGTGGTTGATGCTGATGGGCGCCGGGGTCCTCGTTCTTGTGTGGTGTTAGAAGGTACGGAGGAGTCGGGATAGGCTTTTTTGGGAGTAGATTATATAAAGGACCGTGCCGCCTTTTGGAGTTGTATACACGTACATAGGTCTGAGGGTTCGGTCCAGAGTAAATGCAGAAGCTTGAATGGTCTGTGATGGCGTGCATGAACGTATTACGAGCTATTCAAGCATCGAAGTCTGGGATGAGCTCCAAAGACAACTAACTTGATATTTGAAAATTATTAATCAGAGTTAACTTTGACATGTGGAACCAAGAGTTTAGTTTTTGAAAAAAGGGGGAACAAGCTAGTGCCAAGGACAACTTTGAAAATACACATCTAGTTCGATGAGCAAGTCTGTGATAACGATCACACTCATGTCGTGATATCATTTGAAAAAGGTCTTCTTCATTGTGTCCGCGTGACAGGTAATTGTCAGACCTGTGGCGCGAGGCTGTACACTTACCACAGCGCTGCGATCGATATCGAGACAGGATGACATCGTTCCATTTGGAGGCCAAGTCCAGGACCCCGGATGACACACTGACAGACATGTCTGCGGCTGTGCGACTTGTGTTTTTCTATGAAGAAAGCATGGAGCCCATGACATAGAAGAGATCATCTGAATCGGATGACATGGGTGACATGGGATTTTAGAATGTGGGATACGGCACACAACCCGTAAGACTCGTTAGTCTCGGAACATAGTTCCGATTTCTGCGCTTGTAATTAGTCTATTCGATATGAAATTTATATATTACTGGACATGATGTGAACCCAAACTCAGAACTCAAACCCAACTTAGAAGATGACTACTCTTACACAGGTTTCACTTCTGGCAAAGAAGATACACGAGGCTCATCCCTGCAGTCAAGAATTGACGTTGAATTGTCGGCTTAGCGTTTGGATCCGGACATGCATTCCTTGAGAACTCTGCTTTAGGAGAAGTACGTACCTAGCTTTTCTATCAATTGTGTTAGTCTCGGCCATTATCCAGGCTATCGCGCCCTTATGCTGAATACAGCCCCTGACCTCGCTCAAATACAAATTCCAGGCATCTTGACAAGACGTATCAGGGAATTTCGCATCAAAAATGGCCGATATATTTGGTCGTGTGCTACTTGCTAGTATGGAAATACCCTGATAGCATGACGCCCAGAGCCCAAAAACGATTTCAGATGGAGAACGTTAATGAAAGGCCTGGACCATTGACACCTCTTCATATCGAACAGAAACGTGGAGGATTGATCCGTTCGATAGTTATTCTCGGGATCGATTCATTGTATGTATGCTGTGGGGAAGAAGACACCTGAATATGGTAACACACTAGGAAGCCGGGTATCGGTCAAGATCCATCTGTACCTTGTGGAATGCAAAGGCCTTCATGTGATCGAAATAGGACCTACTATGTATCAATGCGAAAATGGCACAACATTATTGCCACACTCACAAAAGTGGGTCATATCGGATGTTTTGCACGTGCCGCGAAGAGAGTACCTTTGAGACGGAACTTGACGATACACAAGCCAATCAGTCCTCTCAATGCATAAAAACGGGTGTTAGGAGTCAAAAGGTCGACACGGAAAGGGTTTCTGTCAACTTCAAGCGCATTGGCCTACAGGTCGGGGGTTCAAACACAGTCAACCAACGCCGGCTGTTGCCGTCAGTTCTTCAACGTCAACTCCTACTCTCAGCGCTTGTTCCACTATAGAACCCACGATGTAACCATCATACTCGTCTTGAAAAAGCCAATTCAAGTCAGTCGTGGCTAGATAGTTCAAGCATTCCCTGCCCCAAGTTACGGTCATCTCTTTCCTCGAGACTCCCATCTCCAGATATTCTGCGCGATCTTGGCCCGTTACTTTTACCTGGCTGTGTTCATGAGGCGCTATGACTTCGTGCTCAATGGTTCGAAAGGACACGGTTCGAAAGGACACCATATGAAATAGACGTGTTCCTCTCGCCTGACATTTCGGTGGCTACGACCTCTCTCTAAGCTTGAAAGTGATGTGATCTAGATGAGTCAGCAGCATGTACCGGGAAAAAGTCTAGATGAGAAATAGATCCGTGTCCATACGCCGCGAACGACGAGCGACTTTAATTTCCGGATGCAGCTTTTCTCAGATCTCGATAGGATATCGCGTACCGTAGACAACAACAAACTCTTAGCATCTTTTTCAACCTGTCTATAAATGTCAACCACTCATTCAGGCAAGTGAACTAGGGTGCATCGAATTTTTCTGAAATGTGGTACTGACGCAACCCTGATTGTGCTCCCGCGGTCCCACCGGAGTCTCTCTGGACTGTCGGGCAAGATGTTGTGCGTATTAGACAGTCGAATGTCCTGGTAGATCAATGATCGACATTGGTAGATTACAGACGTAATTCGTGACACGTAGGATTTTTATTGGTAAGCCCGAGACATAGGAGACTGGTATCGAGCTGACCTGACGGCATCGGAGATGGAAACGAAGTATCAACTTTCATGAGTATGGGTGTGAATGCGATAACTTGATACGGAGAGATCAGATTCTCGTGAGAAAGGAAAGATGCCTCCAGACTCTTTATGACGACATCCGGTTAGAATCTCTGATTTTCAAGTCCGGGTAGACTAATACAATCACTTGAGCTGTTGGTTATGAGTTTGCGGAGATCAGGTGACGCGGCCTGATTCACCTTTTTTGAGAACGCGCTATTTGTATTTGCTTGATTCTAGAGGCATCGGCCCTTCAAAGGCCTCAAAATCAATTCTTCTCTTTCCACAATGCCTGGTCCTCTCCGCTCGTTGCCTCCACCCAATAAGAAGAGAAAAGTTAGAGATGATCCTAAATCTCTACAACTAATTGAGCGACTCGAAGCTGATTTGACTAAGGCTATCTCAGCCAATACTTCCCTGAATCCTTTAGCCGACCTCTTGGACCTTGCACTTAACACTGAGGAGGCCAGTGTGACCGCGAAAGCTATCTATGCTCTCTATCGAGTTTTTGTTCTTGTCATATCTGCGGATAAACTAGGACTCAGTGGCGATGAAGCGGCGAAAGTGGTAAAAACGTGGCTTTGGGATCGACTAAATATATATGTCGATTTTCTTGGTGGACTTCTGAAAGACCAGGAAAAGACGTTGCGAGTAGGTTTTCTAGTGGATTGTCAGTACATTTACTGATGTAACGTAGATCTCAGCTTTGCAAATATTGTTCTCGTTGCAGAAACATCTATCAACGTCCTACTCGAAGCCCAGTCCATCGAGGCCGCAATTCCACCATTCCCACTTCCGAAAAATTGCCTCATTCCTCCTCCTATGTCCATCATCCTCTCGCCATCGCACGGCGCAAGAAGACACAACAATTGATCCCGATGTACTACGTCAGTTTACCGAAACTTGGTTCAGTGTCCACGATGATATACGGTGGTTCTTTCTTCGTGATGCAGCGTATGTTATTAGTCATCCTGTTGCATGACCACACACATATGCCTTTTTAGCACCCTTCTCAACTCAACCTCTCCTTCAGCTGCCCCAAATCTTCCACGCAATTTGCTGGCAATCCTCGAACGCTTGGATACCTTTCCGACTGAAAAGGGTGAATTGAACTCATGGTGGGTCTCTGAGATGGGGTCAAAGCCGCCGAAACCTAAAGGAACGTCAAAGAAAGGTGGTGAGGCCGAGTCTTCTGAAGATGAAGCAGATCCAAAAGGCGAGGATGATGAGGATGATTGGCGTAAATTTTTTGATGAGGAGCCGGAAGCGAAAAACGACAAGCCACAAGGTCCTGGAGCCCGTCTACACAAGCTTACAATACATCAATCTCTTCACGCTCTTGCATCGCACCGTGCAGTATTCACACGGGCATGGTTGGCGCTTTTACCACGGCTGTCAGTTACAGGGGATGGAAAAGATCTAACGATGCGTGTACTGAATTTCATGCACCGTGGAGTGATGCCTCACCTTACACGGCCGGTCCTGGTCATGGACTGGGTGGGTGCATCGGTGGACTATGGTTTGTTACAATTCGTATCTGTTGAACCAGCCATTCACGACTTTACAGGAGGTACAGTGGGCCTTCTGGCATTGAACGCGTTGTTTGTGCTCATGAAAGAGTACAACCTGTAAGTATGCAGTGTCTCTTTCCTAGAGCGTGCACCGACATCATATAGTGACTATCCTTCATTCTACACTCGCCTCTACGCATTCCTTGATCGTGATGTACTACATCTTAAGCATCGAGCGCGATTTTTCCGTATGACTGAGCTTTTCCTCAGTTCAACGTACGTTCGTTCTTGTTTTGCATGCAATCTATACCATTGTCCGTCCCTGTAGACATTTACCCGCCAACCTCCTTGCGTCCTTCGTCAAACGTCTCTCGCGTCTCTCCCTTACTGCGCCCCCTGCTGCTATCGTCATGGTCGTACCATTTACATATAACATCCTAAAACGACATCCTGCCTTGATGTCCATGATTCACCGCGTGGATTCGGAGGACCCGTCGAACGGTAAGCATCAAACACAGACGGGATTCAATGATCTGACCACCACTGTAGATCCCTTTCTTCCGGACCAAGTGGACCCGATGCACACACAAGCTCATCTCAGCTCGCTTTGGGAACTCCTGTCACACCGTTCCCATTATCATGCAAGCGTGGGGACACTGGTAAAGATCTTCTCCGAAGCGTTCACGAAACCCAGCTATGCGATGGAGGACTTTTTGGATCATACGTACGGAACTGTGAGTCGAATTTCCGTAGTTTGGTGACCACCTGACAAAGAGTTGCAGCTTTTCGAAACAGAGGTGAACCGAAAGATTAAAAAGGATCCTGCCCTGTCTTTAGAGATGGGCCAAGAAAACAAGATGTTTCCTATCACCCCTGAGGATACAATAGAGACGGAAGGGGAAGATGAGGTACGGTTAGAGGGAGATGTTGTCGGTGAATTGTGGTCATTTGCATAAATGTCGAATATCTAGAATTCTGAGGCAGTACAGGGTTCAATAGTGGTCATCTGGAGCTTTCACTGCCTTGTTTGGTTTCCCATTTATTCGGAACTCGATTTTCTTAGAAAAGCTCGCTTAGAGAGTTTGGCTCAAAAGAGAAATGTTATATCCTAGCAAGGCGCTGCACTGCAGTCTTACGAACTGAACTGTGCGTATGGAAAGGTGCGACAAGCATCAGGTGAAGCACTATATTATTCATATTTGCGCTATGTCCAGACTCGCTGTGACTCGATGTATGAGACCCGGGTTCCTGTCAGACCTGACCGAGTTCATATCGACAGTTTGAGATGGCGCACGCAATCCCTTGAAGACAAGACAATCCGCGGCTCTGCAAAGCATTTTTTGCAAACACTTGTTTTCAGCGTTCAAAAGATCGCCTTTGATGTAAGAATAACTTTGCGAACTTGAAGAGACCTGTAAATAGGGTATTAACCACGCTCATCAGGACACTCTGGGAAGTTCACGAATGCGGGGCTCGAGCAAAAAACGAACATAGTAAGTAGCGTATAGGAATGTTCAAATGTGACATGCTTTGAACATAGGTCAAGATAGAAATTGGCAATAAGTATGTACATCAGGTGTGCTGTATCTCTTTCATTATTATTTATTTCGACATTTGCTTAATCACACACTATGTTACTTGCTCTTGAGTTTTGGCAGTCGCAACTCAACTTTAACGTCAAGCAGTCCCGGGGGTTTTTTCCTGTCTACGCCACAAGAGACCTCGAGTTCTCCATTGAGAATGTCAGCATCGACCCATTTCGGCACAATTGATCACCTTATCGCTGAGGATTTCTTTGCTCATGATCGTCGGGTCTCGAAATGACACTGCTTCGGGTTCTCACACAGGAATTTGTAACTTTGCGTTAAAAACATCTAATATACATCGCAACAATCCAAGTTCGCACTGTGGATTTAAGTTGCAAGGGTCTAATACTACGACCATTAGAGAAACTCAAGATCCCTCTGTCATTTGAGAGGAAAGACGGAAATCGGTGAACGGATGAAGGGGTGATCGGTATTGGGTATTTGGATGGAGATAATATAGCGATGTGCATGAATATAAACAGCAACCGCAGACTGCAATGTGGAACGAAGTATCGATCTGGACACAATGAATTCTATTTTCTCAGAAAGATAGCTGCCATTTGTCCAGCCATCATATCCAGCTCTTCGTTTGAATACCGGTGGTAAAGTGAGAGTGCATCACGGAAGCCATAGACTGGAGCATGAACATTGGCTTTGACAGGCGCACAGAGTTCAAGAAGGTATGCATCAAGGTACAATGCCAGATAACGGTCGGGATGGCATTTATGTTCGAGGTCCGTGTAATCGGCCGGGATAACATCCGGGTGCCTGGAGCGCCTTGGTCGGGTTGTGTGAATAAAACAGGTAGGGAGACACCCACTTTTGCTTATAATGTTCCAGAGAATCTGACCAAGGAATCCTCCTCTTGCATTCGATGCAAATCCAGCATTTACTGTGATATGCTGCACGAGAGGCGGGACTCATCCTGACATACTCTAGCATACTCACCAGTACTTTCTCTGCTGGAGTCAGATCCGCCAGTTGAATTATGCCAGTGCAGTTGGTGGTAACATCTACCCGGTGATGGTTCATAACATGGTCAATCTTGGCAGCGAAAGGATGAGTGGGTGTAGAGATGATAGAGATAAGAATACTCACTACGGTAAGCCACTTCATGACCAACCGACCTTCCTTACGGGACTTACACAGGCGACATTCAAAACGGAGGCCCAGATTGGTCAACTCGTTTAGATCGGTCGTCGTAGTTTCAGTATCAATTTGGCAATCTTGAAGTATAAGGCTGGCTAGTTTGGACGCCGAATGGTCGTATTGGATAACAGAACTCTCATAATTCTGAGGTTGGCAGCCCATATAATCGACGAAATGGACCGTCAGGTTGAAAACACACCGATGGACCAAGACGCAAGGGTATGAAAGTCTCCTCCGGCATCCGCGACACGAGAAAAATATTCCTACCCGCTCGAGTATATCCGAAGTAGCCTTCGTTTGCGTCTCGAGATGATTGTTGATCATTGTGAGTAACGCATCGTCTCTAGAATGTCGCCAATCCTCAACAATCCGGGGAAAATCTGCCATTGCTCTTTGAAAATGAATTTCTCGAACTTCTTCCTCGGCCGGTGTGTCTTTGATAACAGCTTTGAAGGCAGGCAAACCTTCAAGGTCGGATACTGGAGGAAATATAGCGTGTAGAGGTTGTGACGATGCATATGTCTTCAAAACTTCTTCGAGAACGTCCTGACGTTGCCTGATCATTTGCAAGTGAGACCTTTCGAGCCGGCGCGCCTTGGCTCCTCCCAGAAACTCGACAAGAGTATCCTTTATGTTGTTCCAGACTAACCTTAGTGAGTGACATACGCAAAGGGAATCCTAAATCTTACTTCGTTCCGTCAGGATTTTAGGTTGCTTAACCAATTTATGTTCCGAAAGCTCAGTTTCTTCTTCGTATGTCCAAACAGCATCTTCTAGATGAGAAATTTCTTCCCCCCAACCTAAGGAGATACATGAGAAACATTTGAAACAAAGGACGGGTACGAACCAAGATTCGATAGTCTTTCTTTTATACTGCATAACGAAGGGTCCAGATCAATACATTGAGCACGGAAGGGAGAGTAAAAAACGGACGCTTGATATCGCTGCTCGCGGAGGTTACCCAGCTCATTTTGTCGTTCTGAGTTACGTTCCTTGCTCCAAATTTCGCATTGGGACGCATGCTTTGCAATCGGATGAGCGTGTGCATGCTAATGTTTATGCATCTACAAACCTCTCTTCGGGCCTTATGATCAGAGCGTTTCGATGCTGACCATTCGTCAAGCGCAGAGCCTCTGAGACCTTTCTTTTCAGCTTGATACTGACGCAGTGTATCTGCGTTTACAACTATGTCAAGGTCACGATCTGCACAGGACATCAAAACAGATCTACAAGCTTGTATGGGGGAACTCACTGTTGTTCATGGATAGGGAACAAGCAGGTATCAGGTCCTCCATGATGACATCATCAAATGGAAGAGATACAAGACTGGTGAACGTTTTGTATAAGTTGGTTCTACGAAAGTCAGAACGCAAGAGTTATAAGACTGACTTCAGGGGGATACACTGTTTGCAAATCTTTGTTCTCATTTCCCAAAGAATTGCCCTCGGGCTAACGTACGATTTCAAACAAACCTGGATGGGCATGTCAGATAAAGCTTGAAGATATAGCAAGGGGAATGTCGGACATGGCAGTAAGGATGAAAAACCAGATTTGCATATTCTGGCTCACTCATATCGCCAGGACATTCTGGGAGGCCGTCAAATCGAGCTCGAGCGTTCCTCCATACAGAAATGGAGGAGCGGCGCATGAGAATAGTTCGCAGAGGCTTCGAGGTCCGAGAAAGATTCAAGATGTCGATTGGATTGAGTAGTGAGAAAATCTGAAAAGACTGTTGTTCGACGACAAACTGATGGAGATCCAAACTAATATCACCTCAAAGAGAACATCAAGAGGCAGTCGTGTTATTTGTTCTAACCTTCCCCGCCTTCCTCTAACAACCCGCTTTGGTTTAGGTTCTTTAGCCTTGGGTAAGGATTTCCTCTTGGCCTTGGTGGCCTTCTCAGACCTGACATCAGGATCAGGAATTTCGGCGTCACTGTCGAGGTCTATACTGTAATTGGGCTGTGAAATGGTGCGGAGGCGCTTTGAACGTCGTTCCATAGATTATTGTACGTGTCGTGGTGGCAGTTATAGAGTGAGCTATGCTTCTTGTTTGCGTCACCTGATCTGGGTCAAGTAGCGGACGCGCGTTCAATCATTGTTCTTCCGGCTATCTATGCTCGTCCCGGAGGAGTTCTTTGATAAGATACTGACAGGAAAGAAGAAAGATGGAAACAGTGGATAATAGCAATACATCTACACACAACTAGTCTTATCAATCTGCATTGAAATGAGGAAGAATCTGCTTCTCCCCTTTCAATGGCCAGACCTCCTCCATTGTTGACGCGTCCCAGACTCTCCCTCCTCGTATCACGAAGCGGATTTCTCGCGTCTTGGTTATATCTCCATTCAGAAGGTCGACGCCAGAAGGGTAGACCAACAAATCCGCTAATTTGTTCCTGGAGAGTGTCCCAATTGCTCCAGAGAGTCCAAGTGTTTTTGCAGCCGAAGAAGTGGCAGCACGAATGACCTGAAGGGGTCTATGTTACATTACACCTTCTAGGACAGCGTCTAAAAACTCACTTCATAGTTGCTCAAACCTCCTTGCTGAGCGAAGAACATTTCTGCATGATAGTTGAGACCCAATGGCGGCTCTCCATGAGCGCCGATGTGAGCCAAAAGACCTTTCTCGATCATTTTGGCAATGGAAGCCGACGTATTGAAGAACTGGTAAGCTGATAATCGAATATCAGAAGTTGAGATTGAAAGGGTCAACGGGGAAATTTACAATGCGCAGGACGAGCGGTAGATTCGGTTAGTGCCTGGAGCTGGTCGTGCCTTGAGAAGCGCCTCAACCTAAAGAACACGCATACATTCGACGCTCTGGTTATTTATGCTCAACATGACGTACTTTGGATCGTTAGGGACATCTTCAGTCGCCCATACCCATTGTTCTCCCCAGGCTCCTCCGTAATTCACGATGTGGGTAGGAGTAGCTCCTGTCCCGCTCAAAGCATAGAAGGTCACAATATCATCGTAGAGAGTGGGAACTGGCAAGGCGTGTTCCACAGTGGTCATCCCTATGCGCCACGTAAATTGACTTTCAAATGATTTTGAGTTAGATCCATACCATCGATGATATACGTCAAATCCCAATCTTGGTTCATGCCTCCCTCAGGCACACAGAGCATGCTAATGTTCCGCGCAGCGAGTAAAAGTCGCTGTCGTGAAGCTCTGCACAGTACATCAATTTCTATGACACTCAGCTATAAATAGACAGACCGCACGTACCGAGAAGGCAAGTTATAGTTCTTGTATGAGATGCTAGCTGGGCCACCTTCAGCTTTGATCCTTGCAAGTGCAGAGTAAGCCTCTGCCTCGTCGACAATATCCTGATGAATGCCCGGCTCTCCAGCGCCGTATATAATGTCACCTACGGTAAAGATGCGAGGCCCAAGCATTTTCCCGCTCTCAATACGACTCCGCTCCACAAATCCCTCGACGTTATCAGCACTAGGACTGAAAACACTACATTAACCACACCTAATGGACACGGACAGAAAATAAGCTCACTTGTGGAGGGTTGTTACTCCATATGCCAAGAAAGTCTCCATCTCCCAAGATTTAGCAGGGTATCGGTTCGCAAAGCCGCTCCAGTGGGCGTGAACGTCGATAAATCCGGGTACAACGAATCCTGACGGTGTTCAGTATATGCATATTCAAAAAAATGCATGGAATTGGCAATCACCTCCATGAGCATTGATAGCTGTGGCCGAGCTTCGGGGAATGTCTTCGTCTTGAGCCGGAAGTCCGACAGCGGTGATAACTCCCCCACGGATGATAATCTGGCCACCACGAATGACATCATATCGTTCTTGGCCGGTCTCCATGGTCAACAATGTTGCATTATAGATGACCACTTGATCACGACCTTCGGCGTCACGTTTCAAACGTGCGATATCTGTTGGGTGCTCAACAATGATTTCTCGGTATTTAACCTGGTCCTTGACACACGCGATGCCGAAATTGACAGGGTCCTTATCAATTGCAGAGGAACACTTCTGCAACTCTGAGATCTCGAGCGAGTGCAGGTATGGTCCTGATCACAAGGAAATGCTTTAGCGGAAAAGCCAATAAGAATGACAAAGACATACCCAGGAACCAGAAAATCTTCTTGCCGTCTCTGGTGAATGTTACATCGTGACCACCGTCCAGGCTCACCCTCACCAGACCCTTGGTTGAATTGCCCGGCTTAGACCACACTTCATCACCACTTTCGAGCACACTACCCGGTACAAAGTACACATTGAAAAAGTCCACAAACGCGACATTTGTTGCTCTATAACCCGCCTTCGACGCCGTAGGTGTGACAACCAGCTCCGTCGACATTTTTCCGGCAGAAAGAGGGATATGTGCATACTTTCCAAACTTATCAGGACCAGCCGCGAGGTCGATGATGAATGCATTATTCGATTGTTGTACCAGCAGCTTCTTGTTTTTCTCTAGAAAACGCATGTGGACGCGGCCCTCCGTATCGATGTCCGACTGCACAAACCGAATGTTATGAATCTCGATCGATTGTGGGGTAGTCAAGTCTTCAGACGGCAAGGTAATATCACCGATGTAAAGCCCGGGTCCTGCAGTCGCAAGGATGTCACCCGTGAGGAGGTCCCCGCCACTCTTCAAGAAAGCAATTTGTCGTCCGAATCCCGTACATTCACAGAGGACAGGGGAGAAGTACCGACCGAAGGGCAGCCCAGTCAGCTCGTGCGCGATGCCATTCCGAAGATCCGCCATTTCAAAAGTAGTGAATTGCATGTCTGACCACCGGGCATGAAGAATGAGGTGATCCGCACCGTGTACGAATGTGGGCGAGTAGTACGGCGCAGACTCGTACAAGACAGGAACTTTAATGAGGGATTCTTCGCTGACTTTCTGCACGTAGGTAATACCCGCAGCTTGAAACACGGCTTTATCGCCATTTTCGTCGACGCGCAGTTCTTTGAAAGCACGCACACGCTGCGTATCTTGTGTTTCCAATTGCAAGATATCGAAGTCATCCCGACGTGTCTCGGCTAGACGTTTCTTTATGTGTGCGACAAAGGGGATGGGATGAGGTGATGTAGAAGACGCGACTTTCTCACCGAACTCATTGGTCGTCAGAGGGACTGTATAGATTTGTCCTGCCGCCCAAATGATGACAGCGTCGTCGGATGGCGTGAATGCAAATGATGGGTATGTACCCATGGGGGCCGAGACGATGGTGAGGTCGTAATTGAGTCCGTACCATACGTGATGTATGCTCCCCGTGAATAAATCTCTAGAAATGAATGTGAGTACCTCGGACGTGGTTACGGTGCTGTACTGACTTGAGTACGAGCGCTTCTTTGTCACGAACTCGTCGCACGAAAGCAAGCGTACGTCCGTCGCGGGACAATTCAGGGCGACTAGCTCCGCCAGGAGAAGCATCAACCAAGGTCTTTGTCTGCCCAGTGGTCAAGTTCTTCTGAAAAATAGCATAAATGCCCTGATGGACATCTGCCAGGACCTCAGAAGAACCCTTTCTGCTTGGTGTCGTAAGACAAACCTTTGCTATATGTGAAGGTAGATGCGTCCCTGACATTCTTTGAATAAATCACACCATTACCGCCGTACCAGATATGCTGTTCTGGTCCAATCTGTTGATCACCATATTGCTCCGAGGGCCAACCTGCGGGTAATGTGCGGCTCGTGATACGCTTTCCATCTCCAGCAGCGATGTTTACGCGTTTGCGTTCTTGAAGATCGGAAATAGAGGGAACGTGATACTCCCAACCTTCACCCGCACCAAGACTGCGTCCAGAGGTATACCATTTAGTGGCGACGACCTTGTTACCTGACGGGTGGAAGCGTGCGTCGGAGACCCATCGATAGGTTTCGTTGGTGACGCGTTGAGCTGCACGTAAATTCTGAATATGTTAGACAATGAAGGAGATTTAACAAATACCATTTAATCGACCTTCCCTTACAAGCCTATTGATCCGCCTTTGATAGTCTTCCTTGATACCACTAGCCAACAGATCCTCCTCGAACTTTTGCGTCTTTAGCGCCATTCTCAAGTCATCATTAGCTTCGTCCGACCTCAAATCCATCGCCTCACATCCTTTCCATAGCGTCACCCAGATATTCTCCACACCCAGTTCAGCATCACTCCTAAACACCAACCTATCGCCCTCTGGAGAGAAGTGTGGATCGGAGTCAAAGGGGACACCCAGGAGAATAGGCCGAGCCTTTGTCAGCCCCTTCTTTGCGACCTCCGCCGCAGGAAGACAATACAAGTCTCCGAGCATATCGAATACGATATCTCCTGACTTGGGGTGGACATCGAGACGTAGCCATGTCCCCTCTGTAACGTCGTATTCGAGTTCACGGGGAAACGGGAAGTCGGTTGAGATGTCCCATGGAGCTTGCTTGCGTAGAGGCCAGACGTTGTCTCTCCACTCTGACGCGGGGTCCGGAGAGGTTTGGCGCAAGGGGACCTGGGAGACGTGGTTCTGGATGTGGAATGCCGACCAGGGAGTTGGGAGAATGCTGGAGAGCGTGACGGCCGCGGAACATAGTGCGAGGTATTTGAAGATGCGGATGAAGGTTGACGATCTCGATAATTTTGTGACGTTTGGGCTTACTCTGTTGTAGGCAGCCTTGGACTCCATGAACATGGACGCGTCAGTGAAGCTTATGATATGGCTTTCATGCATTCATCGCCCAATGACAGTGATTGCATTTTAGGATCAAAAAATAGCCGACAGGCTCGATAGATAGTACATATTTAAGATATCTGATGCCTCGAGGTGATAATACCATATCTCGTCCAGAAGCAATCTTTAATCTTCCTTTGAATCACTGCTGGATTCTTCGGCAGCGTCATTCGTTTCGTCAGCTCGAGCGGGTTTGCTGCCGATCACGGTCGCATTGATGCTGAACTCGCGCTCGTCAGAAATCAATGTAGCAATTCAGGTTTCAAAGAAGAGACGCACGTTAGCATAACTTGAACCTTTTCTGTCTCGCCACCGTTTGAGCCCGGTAGCTCCACTGTAACCTTCTTGCTTCCTTTCCAGCCAAAGCTTCCTGTCGAGAATATGTTCGGAACCAGAATAACGTTCACGATGAATCCAGAATCAACGCTGGTAATCTCGATCTTTTCGGTATTTACGGGTGGCGTATGGGTGAGATTTACGTGCAGAGGCGAGGCAGTGGATCTGAATGTCTCAGCCGAAATCAAGGGCTGCAATATTATTGCAAAGTGGAGAGAAGTAGTCAATAAAAGGTGGCAGATGATGAAAAGACGTGCCTTTGTCCCTCTCTTCCCCCCTTTCCTGCGCGGTTTTTTGGTCGGCTGTGATGTGGAATTCTTCACGACCTTTGACGGACGTGTGTTGGGGTCAGATTCTGACGAAGTTCGCTTGGTTCCTGCTCGCGAAAATGAGGTCGGATGTGAGTTACGCAGTAGCAGACTCACCAATCATTCTGTAGCGGTGTGCAAGAGTAACTGGCCTCCATGCAAACCGTGCAATCTTTATAGGACATCCCAGAAGTGTGGCCCATTGAAGATATGACGTCACGCGCTGGACAAAGGTTATAGACTCACGTGCCACGGCGAGCAACCCCCACAATTTGCAAGCTTGGGCACCCCTGAGATACGGTCGGGCCAAACTTGCTTAAAGCTCTTTCGCCGGCCTGTGGCTCCCGTCGTGAAACGAAGCTTCCAATCGTGTTCCCTCCACGCTTCCCTTCAGAGAAGATTCCGGCTGTCACCGCGTAAAGGATTCTCCTCTGAATCAGCGACTCCAATAGACAAGATGACACCTTGGTAATTTTCCTTCTTTGGCATTCAACGTTCAACCATCAATGGTCGATTCAAGGTCCTCTTTGGCCTTGGTAGTGCATTGGCCTCCCATGGTTTTTTTCATTCGACAATCCATGCTCCATTCTGTTGGCCGGCTGTCACGAGAATTGCGAGTGTGGATGCGTGGAGTTTGAGTTTTGCTCTCGTTTCATCCCATAATGTACATGTTGGCCCAAGCCCCGAATTCCGTCTCGGATCTCACCAGTAAAGTACGTCAAAGTCAACACTAATAGCCTCGTTGGACGTACCTGACGCGTGCGATTCAAATTCGCATTTTAAAGACCGGGAGGAGGCCATCCTTCACTCCATGACTACAGTTGCACACATGGCGATGATACTTTATTAAATCCGACGCATATACTGTACAGACACACGTCTTGCGGCGCAAAATTAAGCTTCAAAGCTTCAAGCTTCATTGGTAGCTTTCCCGATTAAGGCCGGCGATCTCAATATACAATACTATTATCACGCCACCACCAATTTCCAGGCGACATAGTGCTGAGTAAGTCACTTTCAGTGAAAACCAGTGCTCACATGGACTTGGACAAAGTACTTACTGTGTGCCACCTCCGTGTGGCCATGCTGTCGTTCCATCGATATCACGGCCCTGAAAGAGGGTAAAAGGCTACCTCAATCTGTCGTATGTACGTTCCGGGACACCCATATCCCATCACGTGGTCGCCTCACCTTCATAAAGGGGAGTTGTTCGATGCGGCCCAACGTTAGACCGTTCGCTCGTATAAAAAGGCTCACCCGTTTTTCCACCCCCGACAACTTCTCGCAATGCCACCATCAAAAACCACCAAGCATTCAATGACACAGGCGTCCGTTTACCCTTACAAATCCTCTGTGGCAGCCCAGAAGCCGCTGCGAGGCCGCCGAGGAAGATTGACACGGCTTCCCGACCTCCCTCTGGACATTCTATTTGTGGTGAAGTTATTCTAGCCTTTTATAGTTCCATCCAACATGGATTAACTATATTGACACAGATATTTGCGTACTTGCATCCCCTCGACATTTTACGCCTGGCGCGGTCTTGGAAGCGAATGCGCGCGTTTCTCATGAGCCGCAGTTCCAAATGGATTTGGCGGCATGCCCTCTCTCGCGTAGAAGGCCTTCCGGAGTGTCCGTCAGATATGTCAGAGCCTGCGTACGCGAACCTCATGTTCTCTTCCTTATGCCACGTTAGTGCTTTATCGCATTTCACTTGTTGACCCGCTCTTGAGGTTTGCTTGCCCTAGTATTGTGGTATCGAACGAGCCCCGACAATTATATGGTCCACCAGGAATAGATCGTGTTCAAAGTGTTTTCCTTACCAGTATGCTAATTTATCAATCCCACGCATCCTTGACTGATAACAAGCACAAGTTTCCAACGTGCTCACAAGTTACGCCAATCCGGCTCTTTCTCGTCGCTCCCAGCTGAATGTTGGGAGTTCGCCCGCCTAACCGGGAGAATCATCCATAACACCTCGTTCGCGCCAATAACCAGCCGAGACACGTGTCAGAATATTGTGAATATTGACATCCTTCAACGATTATCCGAGCAACACGCGATTGCGAAACGTCGGCCACAAGAACTGGAAATGTGGCTCAACAAAACACGACTTGATCACGCGGCGTGGGCTACTATTGCGGTAAGTATACTCACCTCAGGGCATTATGTGCCTACTTTGCTAAGTCACGCTTAGGACGGCCTAGCTGCTTGGCACTATAATCAGGCACAAAAACGCGGCGATGAGCTTGCTGCTGCTCGCCAAAAACGACTGGACGCGTAGGGCTTTTTCAAACAACGCGTCTTTGTTTGAGCTGATTCGTATGTCTTCAGGGTTATTCGAAACTTGATCTCTAGTGGTACGTTCTCCCTCGTAAACAACGTGATTTTCACTTTGACCTTCGCGTACCAAAGGTTATGGAAATACAGTCGACAAAATGGATTTGGATCTGCTTCGTCACCATAAACTTGTAAGGAAAACGGGGGAACTCACGGACCGCGGTGAGCTACCCACTCCCGCTTTTCTCCCGTTCACCGCATCCGAGGGCTAATACATTTCGCATAGTTTGGGCGAACATAAAACCCTCGTTGATCGACTTCATGGACCAAGTAGAGGCAAAACTCCGCGAAGAACATCGACTCGAACAGATCACGCGACGTCGCCGACTTCTCGCAAAATACGTCTCCGACCAGTGTCCCCCACGTTACTATACGTCTGTCCCAATTTCGGAGCTTTCGCAAGTCTTTCCCATCAAGTCTGTGATCGAGTTTTCCCCGGTGGATCAAGTCATTACCTTTGATGAGTTTCCACCTCCCCATGTTATATCTATGCTTTCCTTGATGTGGCACCGCCAGAAGCAGCTAGAGCTTGTGCAAATCATGCAAAAATCTCCATTACTGCCACCGGACATGAGCGTCGCACATCTGGATTTGGCGACAACTTTTTTCTTATGTGATGGCCCCGGATACAGGGAGCCTATCGGTCAGCAGGATATTTTGATACACCCAGCAGCCTTTGCTCTACGTCCTGATCGCGAGTATGACTCTGCACTAGTGGCGCGCCTCTTTGATGACTTGCAGCAAGAGTTTTGGAACTTTGGCGGTGATCGGATCTCCTTTCATGAAGGTGCTTACTTTGCCGCACGGTCCATCGTCGCCGCCGGTGGACACGATCCGAACACTACGACGGCAGCCACAATGGATGGGTCATCTTGCCTCTTCGAATGCAAGTCCTGTAGGTGTTCGACTGATGGTAGGTTGGTCATGTCATGGAGACGAGCGGTACTGTTCATCCTTTTGAAAGAGAGGACTATCATGTGGCTAACACGTTCTTGGTAAACTTCAGGTAATGCATGCCACCGATCATATTAGAATTTCCAGACGGCTCCCACCGCCAAAGTGGGTTAGATTGGACTCTAATGATCCATTTTATACTGCTGCTGTAGCTCAGACTGTTAGTGAAGAGCCTTTTTTCCGCTGCCACATTTGCAGTATGTTTGGTGATGCTGCTTTGATCACAAACCACATTAGGGAGAGGTACGTTCTTCATGAGTGCGCATGAAGAATACCGTTGTGGCTGAAACGTCTTGCATCTAGGCACACTCTGTATCAGACTGTGACAGTTATGCGGCAGCCACATTCACCGGTCAGGATACCATGCCCTTTACTTTTGCCTGAGTCCGGTGACAGTCCTCATGACTCGATCAGTTCTTAAATACCGGCTTTAAGCCTCCTTTGTTCTAATCCCATGTCTTTCGTTCATTGACTGGGTATCTGGTGGATAGAGGTTACTGTGATGTAGACAATAGACACATGTTACAAGTCAAAGTCAAAGTCAGAGTCAGAGTCATTGCCCTTCGATTTTGAGCCGCCCCGTATGTTCCTTTGCAACCTCCCGTTCGTTGATGTAGCATTTGCTCGCATACGTGAAGAGGGATCGTCGTCGTCGTCGTCACTCTCTTCGTCCTTGCGCTGTTGTTCGGGTCGCGGTCGTTCAGGCATATGGAGTGCACCTGTTACCAAAAGAATCGCTTCTAGCTCTACACATCTCGATGAGTTGACAGGACGTTGAGAAGGAAGGATGAGAAAATTTGTACCCTCTATCCGTCGTTCCTGGTCAGCGCCCCAGGCAACAATCTGATTGCGGATTTCTCCTTTCTTGTAAACAATAATCATGGGCACGCGACTGTCAGGCAAATTGGGTATGCATTTGTCACCCACGATTGAAACAAATTTTGTTCGCGGGTAGCGTTCTGCAAGTAATCGGATATGCTGGAAAGCTCGATCTGACCGAGGAATGCTGTATCGTAACAAGCGTAAAACATAGAGTACAGCTCCTCAGGAAGGATAGCTCACCCATCTTTGTATAAAAAGCAAACCACACCAGTCCCTGTCTGTTCCTCGTCATCATCTTCGCTAATTTTACTAGCTTCCGTAACTTCTCGAGTGTAATCATCCCTTCCGATTGGATATACACGGCCGAAGCGAGCTCTCTTATCTGCCTTGCGATCCTCGGCCAGACGCTGAAGCCTATATGCAGCAATCGCTCGTTCTGCCTCGTCGTCATGAGCATCTTCACTTAGCTGTTGCAATTCAGACGGAGTGAAATCATTTAACAGATCATCAAAGGTGGGTGATGGTGGAGGTGATGGTGACGGAGGAGTTGGTTCTCTGGGTGGTAGAATCCCATGCTTTCGTAGAGCATCATTGCTGAGTTTTTCAATGAGATTTGAACAATGGATGGAGGCTGTAATTCATACAATTCGGTATCTTCGTTGGGATTAACAGCCATAAGAGTCTAGTTAAGGTTTCGAATTGAAGTCTAAAGAGCAATCGAATACTTTTGCGAGGACGAGGGTTTTTCGTGACCTCACTTATATTGATACGAGTTATCACTGCGCGTTGCGGAAGGGGTTGATCTAGAGGCTGCAAAATCGTTTCACGTGGTCGATTTCCAATCCTGCAGATATTCTACGTCATCCATTAGTCGGAGGCCACGGGCCGTAACAAGGTTCTCAATACTGCTCTTGCGGGATCATGAGTGCTTATTTTCGTCTGTTCGCGGCAAACATGAAGTTTGTTTCCAATCCACAAGTAAAGGCTTTTGTGAGCAGAGTGAGCGAACACCCTGAACACGTAGAAGACCGAAGAGGTCCATCTTGCCTTTGTACACGAATAAGTGTTCGACCAGAGGGGCTCATAGTCTGACAAATGAAACGGATATATTACCGCAAGTCATCACATGTTCAGGTCAAGGATTCATGCAGGTCAAAGTCAAAAGCTTTGTTCTAATCGCTGTGTACGGAATGCTGTGGTCAACACGAGTTAGGAAGACTACTTAGCACCCGTAGCCTTCTTCAGACTTGCAAGAATCTTGTCAACTTCGCCAACATATCGATCCGTCAGCTTTTGAAACTGCTAGAAATATTAATACAAGACCAAGAAAAACAAGTTCATGCTGACCTCTTCTAATTCAACGGAATGTTTTTCGTATTTGCCACGCTTGAGACTCGCCTGGTGCTGTTTTCTGACTTGGACTCGAATTTCTTCTGCCTTACGCTGTGCTGTAGTATACAGAGAAAGTCTGGCGTCGACGGTCGGCCTAAAGTAGTGGTCAGTGTATCAATACAAATATCTAAAGGCAATAGTATACTTGGGCATTGGTATCCTGATAGTGCGACCATCCTGTTTTTGAGGCGTTACACCAGGAATTTTTGCATCATAGATCGATTGCTCAATATACTTAAAGGTCTACTAAGACATAGGTGAGCTGAACTTCAAATGAGAGAGAAATAATTGTTAACATCTTCCTCGAATGGAGTGACCAGTAACGTTGAACCCTCCCTAACGCCGACAGTCGCAACCTCCTCCAGACGCATTTCGGAGTCCACGTCAGGAAGTTTGACGCGAACTGGAGAAAGCAAGGCTGGGGTGACACGTCCACTAGCACGCGATTCAAGGGTCGCACATTCTTTCCTGTACCAATCTACCGCGGTTTTCATCGTGGATTCGGCTTTGGAATACTCTTCCTGGGCTGCAGCATCTGTTATGGGTTGCCGGGAGCCAGGGACGAGATTTGAGGTAGACTTGGCCTGTTTCTTTGCAGACGCATAGTTACGAGTGCCAAAGGGCATTTGGCGGCGGGAAAGCAGCTCATGGTGACGTAGGAGTTGCCGGCGAGCGCAGACGGTCAGACGAAAAAAAGGTAATGACATGGGAACTGCAGGTCTCTTTTTTGCCGGTGTCGAGAATCATGCACGTGATCATTTTTTGATGACGCGATTTGGCTCCTTTTGGTTGTTAGGTGTGTATGTATCTCTTTGCTTCTGGATACGGTCTGCAGGTTCTTATGGTTCGGTTCTATGACCGGTAGCAACCATTGGAATGACTCACTCTCATCTCACACCTGAAACTATAATCCATGACTTTCTTTGTTCCGTCTGTAATGGAAGATCCGGCAGAAAACTTGCTACCTCGTCGATATCAGGAAGAAGTGTTTGCTAAGGCTCAAACAGGTGAGATCATCTGTATTTGTAGCAACAAAGAAGAATCTTGGCTATAAATATGCCTAGGAAATATCATTGCTGCGCTGAATACTGGATCTGGAAAGACACTAATCAGTCTTCTACTCATTCGCTGGATATCTGCTTTGGAAACTTCGAAAGACAGAGTAATCATTTTTCTCGTTCCCAAAGTCGCACTAGTAGAACAACAAGGAAATTTTATCGCTCAAAACACTCCTCTACGGGTTATTAAGCTGTATGGAGCCCTAGACATAGACTTAGCGGACAGAGCTCAATGGAAGAAATGGTTTGACAACCATGATGTTTTTGTGATGACCGGTATTCAATTCCTCTTTCGATGAGCTTGATGTACTGATAGTCCTTATGTAGCCCAGATATTTCTCAATGTTCTGACTCACTCTATCTGGAGCATCGACAAGGTATCCTTAATGATCTTTGATGAATGTCATCATACCCGAAAAAACCACCCTTATAACGGTATTATGCGCGAATACTTTCAAACACCTGCAACTGCTCGTCGCCCTAAGGTCTTCGGGATGACGGCTTCACCTATATGGAACCCAAAGGACCCAATGGGATCTTTAATTACCCTTGAAACTAATATGGACTGCAAAATCATCGGCGTTCGTGCCCACCTCGATGAATTACAAAAACACTCTCCAAAACCAATTGAAGTAGGTCCACCGACATCCTCGAATCTGAGACTCACTCTTTGCAATAGATAATTAAACAATACTCATCCCCCGAGGATTCATATACCGATTTCCCTTCGCCAACGTTGTGGGACTGTCTCAAAGTCTTTGAACGAAATGTTTGGGAAGAACTTGAGGTACCATGGAATGCACTGGAGACGCGATATTATTCGACCTACTACGACTTAGGACCATACGCAGCGTCGCTCTTTCTGCATGGTGAACTAGAACGTCACATCCTCCGCATCCACGATTTAAATCTGAGCGATGCACAATCAATGCATCTTACTACTGAGATCTGTCTGCCGTCGCAAGTAAAAGTAAAGCCTCTGCCCGCTGATTTCTTGCAGATTCAACAAATTCACGTTGATTTCAAAGAACTGCTTTCTATGGATGCTCCCTCAGCCAGCACTGTTCCTCTAACGTGGTGTACCCCGAAACTACGAACATTGGTGGAGCTGCTTCTCGCATACCATAGGCCTGGTTTTCAGGGAATTGTGTTCGTGGAGCAACGACAGACAGCGACATATTTAGCCCAGATTCTGCCTATGCTTCCAGGGCTCCAGGGTCTTCTTCGTTGTGGTGCGATGATGGGACAAGGTACCAATAGCGATGGGATTGGAAAACCAACTCCTGTCGGACACAAGAATTCTGTGGAGTCATTTCGACGCGGCGATATAGATCTCTGTAAATCTCGTGGTTCTCGCTTGACAAGACCACTGATTTATTCCCATAATTTCCCATAGTAATCGCAACTTCAGTGGCTGAAGAGGGACTTGACTTTCCGGTATGATTTCCTTCGCTCTCCATATCATCATCTTACGGCGCAGGCATGCGACCTTGTCATACGATTTGATCCACTGGCCCACATGGTAGGATACGTACAGTCTCGCGGTCGGACTAGGAACAAGGCTTCAACGTTCATCGTTATGGTACAAAAAGGCGACGACGCAAATATCACTCGATATCATATGTTAAAGACCGCTGAACCAGAGATGAACAAGATTTATCAGTCTCGTCATACAACAGAAGATGACTCATGTAGAGATGATCCCGAGGACGATGACGCTGGACCTGCAGACCTTGCGGAACGCGAGAGATACGTTGTAAGCTCGACTGGGGCAGTCCTCACCTACGATAACTCCATATCACTTCTCAATCGCCTTCTGTCTCTCCTTCCCAAAGATTCTTTCACGCCTCAGCATGTTCCAAAGTATCTGGGAGACTTCGAAACCACACTCGTCTTACCATCCACTATCCCTCTTTCACCTGATGATCTCACCTTCACTGGACCGCCTCGACGCTCGAAGAAGGAAGCCAGGCGCGCAGCTGCTTTTATGGCCGTCAAGCGATTACACGAGCTCAATGTTTTTGACGACTTTCTCTTACCTGTCTCCGGTTCTAAAGGAAAAGAAACGGAGGATGCGGATGGTCGTCCTATCGCCGATGTCTCACAGGTGCCTGTCATGTTGGATGTTTTTGTCCATAACCCTTGGACCACAGGACGCAGTTTGTGGGTTCATCCTGTTTATCTTGACAGTCAGCTTGCTGCTGGTCTTGTGACTGGAACGAAGCTACCACCTGTTGATGTCGTCTGCGGTAAGCTTGTAGAGATGAGAGCAGGTCGACCAATGGTTTTTGAAAGCGAAGAAGATGAGTCATACAGAAGAAGACTAATGCTAGAATTCACGAAGTTAGGCATATGGCTACGTATCACAGCCCGACCATTCACTCTGCCCACAAGCCTATTTCTCGTTCCTCTTACTGCATCTTGTGAAGTAGACTTTGACGCTATGGAGTTACTAGTGACTGGCCCCCGTGGGTATTCCGATTGGAGCGTCATCACTGAGGATGACTTTGACAATCTCATCATAATGAATGCCAACCTGTTCGGGAGGCCTTATCTGCTTCACAATATCCGTAATGACCTGACGCCCATGTCAAAACCACCGCCGGGTTCGCGTGAAGCAGGCCATCAAAGCTATCACGAGTATTTTGTTCAGAAATGGACAAGGAAAAAGTGGATCGCTCGTGTTCCTAGTGACGGTCCATTAGTGGAAGCACATACACTCCCTCGTTCTTCCGACGGTGTATATACTCTTCATCCTGAGTCAACAAGCACCGCCAGTATGGTGCAAACAGCACCAGACGGCCTCGTGGTGCCACGAGACTCATGCCGGTGGTTTGCTATGTCGCCTCATGTCCGTAGGGCCTTCGAAGTCCTTCCCGCTTTATGTCATCGAATCAGTGGCATCTACCGCGCTCATCGCGCTTGCTTTGAACTTGGTCTTCCGCCGATTAGGGAAAACCTCCTTGTCGAAGCTCTCACTTTGCCTTGCGCTGACATGGATTACAGTAATCAGCGACTCGAAACTCTAGGTGATGCTGTTCTGAAGCTATGTACCACTACTCATCTATATAATAAGTACCCCCATTGTCACGAAGGCCAGCTATCCATCCTCAGAATGCGTTCCATTTCCAACCGTTTCTTGCTTGCTCGTGCGAAGGACATCGGGCTCGAGACGTATGTGACAAGTGAACGTCATAACGTTAGTACATGGAGGTATCTGGAGAGTGTGGATGAATCAATCAATCCATCGGCAAGTAGGCACGTGTTTCGGCGATATCCTCGTCGAAGCCTACAGGACTGCATGGAAGCGATTCTCGGTTCAAGTTATCTAACCGGTGGTATCCCCATGGCCCTTCGTACAGGTACATCTCTCGGCCTTTCCTTCGGTGGCCCCATCCCTTGGTCTTTACGATACAGCCGGCCTCCAGTGGCCGATACAGTCTCTCAATATTTTTCTAATTTAGAAGATTGTCTTGGCTATACCTTTCACCGACCCGAACTTCTGGTAGAAGCTGTAACTCATCCCTCAATCTGCTCGACGTCAGGAGGTCCTCCTTATCAGCGTCTAGAATTCCTTGGTGACTGTGAGTTTGATTGCAATAGTACACTTTTCATCGTCTTACTCTCATCATGCAGCTCTATTGGATCTAGTTGTCCTTGATTACCTATATCAAAAGTTTCCCGGCGCAACTTCCCATCAATTATCATTGCCGAAAGCTAAGGCAGTTTGCTCCTCATCGTTAGCATTTCTTGCTGTTCGACGTTTAAACTTACATCGCGTCCTGCTTATCAATAGTGTGGACTTGACAGATGCTATTGATTCATACGTCCCCCTTTTACAATCAACAACAAGCAAAGAGATTGTCGAACAAGGATGGAAGTATGATCCGCCAAAAGCTCTTGGTGACGTTTTTGAAAGTGTAATGGGAGCTGTCCTTATTGACTCTGCCTACAACTACGACAAGGTTGCTTCCATCGTTCAACATGCTATGGAAGAGATTTTATCAGTATTATCTCCATCTCTTGTGTGGGATCCGGTTACCACTCTCAGATCATGGATTGCCCGAGCAGGTTGTTCGAAACTTACAATAGAGTAAGAGCCGCTTTGCCACCCACTACATACAATGCAACTCATAATGTTTGCAGAAAAAGGAAAAAGATCCGTAATGGAATAGAGAGCGACGGTCTTGCGGTACTTGTCCACGGAGTGATTATCGCGGGACCCATCGTGACAGCAAGCCAATCTGTGTCAAAATTCATAGCTTCAGACAGGGCTTTGGCGTTGTTAAAGGATTCAAGCTGTGTTCATTCACTCACACAACTATGCAATTGTCAGGAGACCAAACTTGATCAGGATGACACTCTTTCAACTGACGTTGCCAAAATTGGGGGTTTGCAGGAGGTAGATATGGAAGAGGCAGAAGACGGTTTGGATGTTGTTCCAGATTAGGTTCATCTTCCTCCGCTTTAGGCACCATACTGATCGCGCTAGTAAATGAATTACGTGCTAATGAAACCTTGAAACACGATCACGTAGTTGAAACTCAATGAAAGGGAATGGCCACAGCATTTGCACACATCTCCCTCCCGTTTAGACCCTTTAGTTTATAACGTCATACATAGCACGCGGACACTACGGCGTTTTTCTCCAACAGTCCTGAGATAATCTCAACCCGGGGCCGTTTACTGACTCTCAGCCCGGGCGCTTATTCTGGCCGGAACATCAAGCTTACATTACACGATCTGCAACTCGCACAGCCACGCTTGTTGATCGATTTTTGTGCTTTGCTTCATCCTGTCACATCGCACTTGTACTTCTGACGCTCTAGAACTGGAGCCTTCCGCGTAAGTAATCGTTGACAGTAGTGTTAAAAGGTAGAAGTACACAGCTAAAGCGCTCATATACAGAATCCATCAAAATTACATATGTGTACTACCAAAGATGACCTCCAAGCTCAGGTCTAACCTCCGCAAGCAGGCCGCCGATAAATTGTCTAAACTAAGGTTCATAGTTTACTCTGGTATATCATTCTATCACACGTTATGCACCATGCGCACCAATTGTTCATATCCTTCAGATTGGATTTGCGTTTTCCTATAAAAGATGCGGCACGACTACCAATGATGACTTTGTATTTATTTCCAACGTGATCAAAACCTTAACAGATTGCCTCTTCTAGGTCGGTTGATGGTTTGAGGCAACACGGACACGACCACAATATTTATTTATTTCATGTTGGCATAGCTATGAAAAAAAAATCGAGTGAAACGAAGCTCCGAAACTCAAGGTCTTTTGTAATCGCGAGCAAACACCAATAGCACACAAAAGAAAGGTCATTGCAGCTGCGGAGAAAACAATTTCGGACGCGAATAAATTGAATCGTATTGTCAAACCCAAAAGTCACTTTTGATGGGACCAGCGGTCTAATGTTTGGAAGGTGGCGGCGGCCTGCTCACAATCGAGATCGGCAGCACCTTCATTTCAAGGAGGCACTTTTGAAGCAAGTTTCGGTTTATGCAATCTATGGATCGCTCTTTTTCTTCTCAAATGGTCTTGAACAGCATCATTTGATGTCCTATTATGGGTCAGACGGGAGTCATAGATCGGTACAGCTCCTCTCTTTGGCGCTCTTGCTTTCTCCGTTTATCCTTGTCTCATTGGCACGAGCTTAAGTCATCGCGGACCAAACAGTCGACATACCATATAAAAGCACTGATAACAAGCAAACTCAGGTCAGGAAAACTTGGATATGTCTGCCCTTGCAACACCCTCCCTTCTCCGCCACTTGAAATCACTTTATCCTCGGAGAAATCTGCCTCTCCGCGAGTCGACTTCCCACATATACATGCGTCATAAATCTAACGCAATACTTGCAGATGCCAATCCATGGTACATTGTCGCCAGTGTAGCATTCTGTGCAAGCAACAGGGCCGAAGAAGTTCCCCGGGTCTTTCTACACGCATTAAACGATCTTAAGAGAGAGAGCGACAACATCGAAGATCACCGTCTCCTAGCTCGGAAAGTCCGGGATGCCCTGTTCAAGGCTGGATTGACTGCTGGATTTGCTAGGGTATGATATCAGTTGAGAACGTCTGATTCAAACGACTTACTCCATGTAATCTACTATAGTCAATTAACGGCCTTTCTGCCTTACATGAGGTTATGCCTGAGGAGCTTCGTGACACGAAGATGATGCGGTAGGTCCTTTTGATGCACCAAATTAGTAAGTCTCTGACTAGTGATTGTTTTGGCAAGGCGTATGGAAACCCCTCTTGAAGAGCACGAGGAGACTGGTAAAGCCTTGTTCCGTAGGATTTACGGCGAGACAGCAGATTCGATCCAGACTTTGATGAACAACATCTACCCAGACCTAGGTGAGGTTCATGCGCTCTCTTCGAGGTGTATCGCTGACTTTTGAACAGGATGGTTTAATAAAAGTATCATTTATGGGGTAAATTATGGATTTACCGAAATATTGTCACCACTGGAGACATCATATACTATGATAGCGGCCCTTACAGGTGAGGCCTGGTCCATATTGCTAGCTTTACTATTCTTCTCAATTATCTTCCAGCGACCGACAACCCTCGACAGATCAAGTGGCATCTTGATGGCGCTCAAAGGGGAGGGGCAACATTGAAAGAAGTACAAGCCGTTCGCGCGATGTCGATGAAAGTCGCCGCACTCTCGGGCGTCCAATGGAGAAATGAAATTCCCGAAGTCAGGAAATCTTTCATAACTGCAGGGCCTTGACGAAATAAGAGAAGCAATCATGACGGGAAGAGTAGTAGTGATATAATCTTCAATTGTACTCGAGCAAATTATCTAATCAGGGACATGCGACTATCGGCGTGTTGAGGGTAAATACGATTGACTGCGTAGGGTACGAATCTTTTGTAATCACATTTGTTTCAGACTCGAGTTCAGCAACCAAGATTTTTTTGTTTTCTTTTTGGGCAGAACGTGCCTACATACTACACACTCTCTTTCCTATCTTATTTTCCAAGGCTCAAAGTGTTTGGTAGTGTTCGCCTTGCACGGACTAAACCGCCAACTGGCTCAGTTGAGATTGCCGGCATGTCTCCTGTTCTGCTGCTCGAATGTCGGACGCCCTAGACTAGGTTCATGTATTCTTATGCCTCAAGATTTCTCAATTGAGCTCATCACTTCGCACCGATTTTGAAGCCGGTCGGATTTTGTTGTCCCTCGTTTCAGGCTTATCTGTGATTGTGACACAGCATCAAATTCACGGGTTAAACTTGATGAGACTTGAATTCATTCGAGAGATCTCGACCTGACTTCTGCTAGTAATGGCTGCCCCTCGACTGGTATCATTAGTCGGTCGTTGAAGCTCGACGCAAAATCTGGTGCGAATAGGACTAGGACTGATCTCATCCTCAAGACTTCATTGGTTCTCGTATATGGAATACATTGCTTGCCTTTCTGGTGGACTCGGGTTCTACTGGCCCTCATCTAATGTTACTGACTTGCCAGTTTTGTGCAAAGAGAGCTGCCACACATGTCGGCAAAATCCTTCCATTTTGAATCGTTCCTCTTTCTCCATTTATGGCAGTGCTGAGTACTTATCAGGTACTTGTGAGCACTTGGAAAGGAGCCTAGATATCCGCGCCCGAACAGCAGCCTTATCCCTTAGCCACAACTATCTGCCTTCGTATGTGTGATGGAACGGTTAAGTACAAGTTGGTTGAGTTGAGTGGTCATGGGGTAGTCATCGATCTGCCCCCTAAACCTGCTCCGATCGGATTGATCACTTTAAAACACAACTACATCTCAAAAACTAGATCCGCTTACTCGTCAAGGCTTCTCTTTGACCCGACCGTACCTGCTTCTCTTCAAGCTTCGAAGAGGAAACTTCAGAGTGATCTATCTCCGCATCCTTCGTGACGAGTCCGACTCGGAGTCATTACATGTCATCTCAAAACAGGCATATGGTGTAGTTGACACGAGAGATTACGTAAGAAACTCCAATGCTTGCGCATTCACCGTGCGTTTCTTGGTTCCCATAGGCTTTACTTCATCATATCATCTCAAACACCCTTTTAGACGAGTAAGCACGAATAAATCAAGGGTCTTTATCTGGATCCGGCAACCACGTGGTTCCGCCCGTGTGAACCATGATGATAACTAATCAAATCTATCCAGACCAACAAATCACTTAAGTGTGTCAAGTGTTCACTCTTCCTTGTCTTCTATCCAATTCGACTTGACGGAGAATTTTCCACGGCCCCTGGAATGACTTCGTTATCAGGTGTTTGCTGTTCATCATCAACCACCAATTTCCAAATAGGGTTCTGAGTTCGTGAAAGTGCTGACTGGTCTTCTCCGCCGATCTATCGTGCTAAGGTGCTATGGTAGTATTTATATCTATATAAGGATCTGCTGCATCAAGAATTCGTCGAATCAAGGAGTTCTTGGCTACCATGACTGTTCTTGCAACTGCCTCCTTTCTCAGCTATCTAAAATCCCTTTATCCACGAAAAGACTCATCAAGCTGTGAGGAAGACTTCTTATTCATGGCATATTCCTCATTCCAATCTGTAGTAAATAATCCATGGTACATCATTGCCAGCGTGGCATTTTGTGCGAGCAATAGAAATGAAGAGGTCCCTCGGGTATTTCAATACGCTTTGAAAGATTTACAAGCAGAAGACGATAATGTCGACAATCATCATTTGTTGGCTCGGAAAATGCGAGAAGCCTTATTTAAGGCAGGCATGGTCGCCGGATACGCTCGAGTGAGCTACGCGCTTCGTCAGTTATGGCCCAGAATATTGACGAGAACGTGAATATAGACAATTAACGGTCTTGTTGCCTTGAATGAGGTGATGCCTGAGGAGCTTCGCGATACGAAGACTATGAGGTAAGATTATCAGTGGATGGCAAACTTGCTTCGCTTTTTCTCAATTGATATGAACTTTGCAATCCAGACGTACGGACACTCCAATTGAGCGTTACGAAAGAACTGGCGAAGTCCTGTTCCGCAGTATCTATGGCGAAACGGCGGACTCGGTTCAGAAATTGTTGGATACCATTTATCCAGACATGGGTCAGTCTCTGAATGTGCTGGTAGTGTATCATTCAAGTTGAATTTCAATAAATGATAAACAGGGTGGTTCTCGAATACGATTGGATATGGTTTGACGTATGGTTTTACGGATATCTTGTCACCATTGGAGACGTCGTATACTTTGGTTGCAGCCCTTATTGGTTTGTGATTGTCTTCTAACTTTGGGTTTGGGCTCATATAGATCTTTCGATCAATTCTGGTCCTTAGCGAGCGATAGTCCTCGACAGATTCAGTGGCACCTTGATGGCGCTCGGAGGGGAGGAGCGACATTTGAGGAGATAAAAGCTGTTCGTACTATGTCAATGGAGGTCGCTGGGCTTTCCGGGGTCAAATGGAGGGCCGGAGTTCCAGAGGTGAAAGATATGATTACATCCAAAGACAAATAGTAGCTTTTATTGTGAAAATGCGTGTAGTAGTTCTTGTAGAATGAGAAGTTAATCGATTTCTGAGATCGCTTGTAGGCAATCACCACATTGCTTTAGAGTACTTTAGATCATGTTCAACCGTATCTTCGCACCTTTGAAGACAGGATCTAGCTACCCTGCTGTCCCTTTCACTTTGAATTTTAACCTCCTGTTATCGATTCGGCCCTAAAAGCTTAAATGTTTGAATGTATCCGTATCCTTCCGTTCTGCTTTTTTTGAGAGAATTCTTTTCCAAAACAACCTAACTCTAAAGGGGATACTGAAAAGACATCAATGACATTTGGAATCAAGTGCTGGGACTAGCGTTTACACATAAATGACAAAGTTCGTCATTGGCAACATGCAACAACTGTATCAACGAATGAGCCGGCCGCCAATAAGTAACAAAGTCTGCTGCTTTTTGTGTCGGTTTTGTCGGAATTTCCGAAGGAAAATCACCGGTTACGATGAGAAAGTCGTACATAATCTCTAGACTGTGAGTTTGTACAGGCATAACTATGAAGGAAGACACGATTAACCCAACGTTTAGAAAGTTCAAGGGATCCTGAGATTATCAATAGATTTACTTTCAGCCATGCGCACTCAACACTGCCATTGTCAGCTTGGCATACCTAGGTCCGGATCGACGTTTAGAAAGTTGAAGGGATCCTGAGAGTATCAATAGATTTACTTCAGCCATGCACACTCAACACTGCCATTGTCAGCTTGACATAGTTCCGGATCCTTTTGCTGACGGTCAGAGAGCAAGGCCATCGACCATCATACGACTATCACAACATGAAATGCACGTTGAAGGAAGAAAAGGGTGTGTATGACGAGGTTATCCATGTCACGTGTTACTTTTTACTTCTGCATTGAGTTTGTCAACGACGGTTTGACTCTTTCAACTCACCGTTTGATCGTCGACAGCGCAATATCTTCCAGTAGCAGGGGATAAAGTCTCTCTGTCAACTACAGTATCTATATGGATGACTCCAGCGCCTCTGGCGCGCATGTCAACAATCTGGGTTCTTCGGTAGCGTCAATATTGGGCATTAAAGGCGGTCTTCGCTTTCGAGCCCATGGTTCGACTCAAAAGGCCCATATCATCTTGCGACGCGTCACTGCTTCAGATGGCTCACGCGATGATAGTTTAAGCGACAAAGTCGTGCGTTTCACGCTCATTGCGCACAAGCGAATCGAAGTCAGACCAGGGAAGGAGTTGCTTCTGATGCTCGAGCCAGAAAATGGGCCATTCAAAGATCAACCTGTCATAATGGAGGGTGATCTTCAATCTTCCGAAGACACTTCAGGTGAGGAAGACGATTCACAAGACACTGACAAGGAAGAGTTCTTCGTTCCACCTGTGAAAGAGGCAATTCCACCCAAGATGCGTAGAGCATGGGCCAAGGTTGATGATATGACTCTGGTCAATCGTGCGTCTATATACTTCCTATCATAGCTTTGCCGTATCAATCATCGTCTCTAGCACCCGCGAAAAAACCTCCCGCTGTGTTAACCTCTGTTGGCGTTCAGACGGAACTTTCCCATGTTTCAATATCAACACAAACTCAATGGTCCTGCATAGATAAATCATCCCAAACGACTTCATCGTCCACATCTGTGTCAGTCCAGGTCGATTTACCCTCGCCCAGTCAAGTGACGAGCGTTATACCAACTGGGATGACACAGAGTGATGACGTTGACGCTGCTAATGAGATAGAACGAGCTCCTGTCGGGCTAGATAGCAAAGGTACAAATGGTGGCCGATCACCCAACCTCCTCTGTGTATGTCCATGCAATCCTGACACGCCTCATAAATTTTCATCCGTATTAGGACGAGAAAAAAGAACGAAGCCTTTCTCCTATGGATCTTGATTCTCCTTCCGACTCTCCTCAACTTTCCCCTGTGGTATCATCTACACCATCCTCACATCTTCCAAATTTCCCTCCCCTTTCTGTCCTTTCACCCATATACTCTCCCACCTTGTCAATTGCATCCAGTTCGGGCGCACAAGACATGCAATTGTCTCCTATCGACGTGAAGCCGACTCTGTATCTACCATCTCTGATAAATGGTGTGTTTGTCGATGATTCCAAACTGGTTCGCCCTTCTCCACACCAGAAATCTTTTGTGAAAGCATCAGTTGCGCATTCTCCTTCAACCGTAGACATTGCCGCGGGACCTTTTGGACGCTCAATTCAACCACCAGTGAATAACCCTTTTGTATCAGGAGGATTTATGACAGACTTTGGAGTGCCGCTTGAGAAAAGAAGCAAAAGTAGTGAAGAGAATAAGGCAGAAACCAGTGAATTCGAGGTAAGTTGTCATTATTGTGTGATGTTTCTGTCTTTCTTGTTTTGTTCATATGTCTTGGGGTAAAGTCGCCCACTTACTCCGAGTCGGAATCTGTACAACTATCCCATTCGGTACCTGGCCCTTCTCCTTCTGTCGATGCGAAATCGACTGTTGCCCGTCGGTTTCCTGTGGCGCAGAATGCTATTGCGTCCAGCAGCAAACTACCACATACAAAGGTCCCAACTCAACCGAAAATACCCACCCGTATCTTAACTGGTCGAGCTCTTGAAAAATCTCCTGTCAGGGACTTATACGAATCCCCGCCTCCTGAAGTCAAGCCATTGGTCTACCTTCGGTCTGGACCGACGTCGAATCCATTGGGAATACGACCTTCAACTGTCGCTGCCACAAACAATATCGTTCGGAGTTCTCCAAGAGTGCCACCCAACGCACCAAAAAAATTATTGACACCGGCTTCTGTGCCGGTTAAAAAACGTTTAGTTGTTGGGAGCGAGTGGCGGCCATTTGTCAAAGTAACAAATAGTAATGTACCTGCTCCTCGTTCTGCGCCTGTGACATCAAGTTCTCCCCCTCCATCCATGACAGCGAAGATCACCTCATCGATGTCCCCGCATCTTGCGCCATGTTCATCACCCATTCCACCACTAGCTGCACCGCCACCTCTTCTTCCCCCCTCTGCGCCGGAAAATGAATGGAAACGCGTGAGTGACACTATATCCTCTTCATCAGCTCCCACGTCCGCAACCATCACTACTACTCCATATCCTCCAAAGAGTGATAATGACTATGAGAAGAATGGTAGAGCTTCAAGTCGAATACACGGTTTTCCACTTGAGACGGCGCAAAAAAGTAGGTCTATCCATGCTTGATCCGTAGGGCTTCGTTTATTTTTTCAGCTTCATCAAAAGATAGGATAGCACTATCTTCAGCTAGTTCAAATACCTCCACCCCATCCGCATCAGTCAAAAGCAACAGCAGTTACCTACGTAGCAGAGTATCTACCACACCTGCACTGTCATTGCAAACTACGACATCTCCACCCGCTTCTCGCTCAATGGTAATATCTCCAACTTCAACTCTCGTCTCGCAATCACCTGGTAAGTTCTGAAGATTAAGATTGTTCTTTGTCATGTTCCAAAATGATGGTTTCGCTTTTGCATCAGCGCTACCTTTCTCATCATCATCGTTACCATCGCCTGTAGTGCCCAAGAACATATCACCTGTACTTAATCATCCCCTTCCCCCGAAGCCTACCTTTGCAAGTGTCAAGAGAGAAAGACCCAGATCACCCGAACCCGTCTCGCGAAAGAAACAGAGACGGATATTCAAATGGCCTACGGTTGATAGTAATTATTCAACCAGGTTAATAGGTGACGGGCAGGTTGGTGTGCGGAATATAGCTTTCAGTTCTGATGGAAGCCATTTCGCGTTGAGCTGTAAGTTTCTGTTCACTCTAATTGATTGAAGAACATGAATCACGCCGTTTGTCTGCAGGTAATGATCGAACCATTCGTGTATGGAATAGTCGAGCTCGTCTAGAAATTGCAAATCTGTCACATAATTCTCCGGTTTTGGCAGTGGCTTGGATGGAAGGCGATGCAGGCGTCGTCTCTCTCGGGGAAGACGGTGTCGTCAGCAAATGGACAAGGACTGTAAGTTTTACTGATGACGAAATGTCTTCTATATCTACTGAACAATTAAAAAGCAGGGCTTAAATCATTGGCAGTGGGCCAAAGTCCTCGATGCTGACAAGAATGATGGAAGAGGCGATGACGACAAGATATGTTTGGCGTATGTTCGTGAACGACTAGCGGTGTCATACCCTCGGTTTGGAGTCAAAGTGTGGATCTGGTCAAAAGGTGCCAGGCAGTTTGATGCTGGGGCCATTGTTAGATGGGCTGACAGAAGTTCTCATGCAGGAACTTGGCAGGCTCAAAGGTCCATTTTGCGACAGAATGTAACTGCTCTCATCTTCGTGGACGAAGGGGCTGCTATCATCGGCGGAACACGCGATGGTGTAGTGTGAGTTGTTCGTATCAGTTCTTCGTCGTATCTGTTGAGTATCTGTTGGGCAGGTGGTACTCTGAGATACCCAACGGTACTCTACGTGCATATGCTTTCCTCTCATCCAGGATGTGAGTGACGAATTAAACTCTTGTTTTAGCCATTGATAATTTTCTTTATAGCTATACTTTGGACCTGGCGCCGTCAGGCACTCACGTTCTTGTGGGCCTAGGATCCAAAGCTTATCTTATTGGTATTCGACAATCAGGCAAGCAGGGAGAAATTGAGCGGTCGTTTTCTTGCAAAGAACTTGAAGATCAGAAATTGCAACCTAATCTACTGCTTGATGGCTTTGGTGCGGTGTTTGCAACCGGGGGACAAGCTGTCTTGTTCGGGAGCGTCGACGGGTGTGTCCTGGTCTGGGATCGAAAGAAGGCGGTCATCGTGTATGGACTAGAGCACGAGGAGGGTGCGTACTTCACTTCTTGAATGGCTTGTCGCCTCGTGTGAAGGCTGACGGCATGTCTAGATGACACCATTCAGGCTGTTGCGGTATGTGATACCTTTGCTGTCAGTTCATCCATTCATCTTTTATTCGTGGATTCAGAGCTTCGATGGACCAACTAATCGTGAGGGATATCTGTTGACGGGGACGAAATCGGGGAAGCTGTCGTGGTGGTCACAGCCTGTTGCGGCATCATAGGAGATTGTTCGGTGTTTTATTCTGATAATAATATAATTGAATCGTGGGAGTATCATGAAACGTGTCGTTGATTTGACATGTTTGGTCTCCCGTCCGGACTCGTTACGTTCAATCATCGTTGCTACAGAACCTCGAGATTGTCAGCGACAGTCACTCGCGCTAGTAAATTTGAATTGTCTGCCTCCTTGACTCTGTGCGTACTCTCTCTTGTCATGTCGCGCAGTCAACTAACTCTCATCAGGTTTTCTTCAGGCGTGTACCATCTCCTGATCACTTTGAACCTGTCTTAATTACCTACTTCTCTCGTGCTCCTAGGTCCGCTACATACTTGTCCCTTAACTTTTGACTGTTCAGAAGATCAGTGAGTTCATTCATTTTCCTTGTCTCTCCTCTTCAAGCATCCGGCCACGAGGCTCTGTGCCACGCTAAACCAGTAGCCTGGTGTGCCACCAGGCGATAAGAAACAGTTGATTTGGTCGTGTTGCGTGTGGATCGTTTACTTATATACCCCTGGTCCTTCTCCGCAGTTGCACTCTACTTCGACGGATAACCTAGACATCAACCACAATGCAGACAATTAAATGTGTAGTCGTTGGAGATGGTGCGGTCGGAAAGGTGCGTTTGTTCCTGGGCTCGTCATTGCCGCTGTGATTCACCGGAACAATTTTGGTCATCATTAGACTTGTCTGTTAATATCTTATACCACCAACAAGTTCCCAAGTGAATATGTCCCAACGGTACGCACCCATCGGGTCTGCTGCTCTGCAAGTACATAGGAGACGATCTATTATGCTTAGGTTTTCGACAACTATGCTGTCACGGTCATGATCGGTGATGACCCCTATACGCTGGGACTGTTCGATACGGCTGGTACGTGTTACACCGCCAGGCCTCTTCATATCACTAAGACCCTAAACATGAATACCTAATAGGCCAGGAGGATTACGATCGTCTCCGACCTCTATCATACCCTCAAACAGATGTCTTTTTGGTCTGTTTCAGTGTCACCTCTCCCGCCTCCTTCGAAAACGTGAAGGAGAAATGGTTCCCGGAAGTGCATCATCATTGTCCAGGCGTGCCATGTCTTATTGTGGGCACCCAAATTGACTTGCGGGACGACGCTCAGGTGATTGAAAAGCTGGCAAGACAAAAACAGAGACCAGTCACGAATGAGCAGGGGGAAAAACTTGCTCGGGAACTCGGGGCGGTCAAGTATGTGGAATGCTCAGCGTTGACGCAGAAGGGTCTCAAGAACGTCTTCGATGAGGTAAGTAAATGTTCTTTCCACGTGTCTTCGTGCCTTGAATCGTGTGCCTCATTAATTTTACAGGCCATTGTCGCTGCCCTCGAGCCGCCTGTGGTGAAGAACAAGAAAAGGGGTTGCCTCATTCTCTGAGCCTAGTCTTGGAGTTTTTCCTTCACCCATACATGTTACGATCACCTTTACGTCACGATTTGCTTATATATCCTCCTTTTGGTATTTTCTTCTCTTCCTGAAGACATTTCCTTCGGGTCATCCTTCCTACTAAGATACAATCTCAAGGGTATTATCTTCTACCATGAGTTAGTCCACTCCCGCCGGCTTCTCAAGAGAATAAGTTTTTAAACGCTAGTCCAAACACGCAAGTTACAATTGGTCAAGCGGTAACGTCCTCGGAAAGGATGTAAAATAGTCTAGGTTGTAGTAAATATATCCATCCGTATTAAGTAGTCCCCAAATTCCGAGGCTTAGAGGGAGGTTTCCATCTCTTCCCACCAGTACTTTGTCGTAGTAGGGTGCCAACTAGTATGAGATTAGCGTGATGTTTTGGTCCTGCTCAAACATATCTTACTGGTGAGATGGTTTGGGGTGATGATGTTGATCATTATCCTGTCTCTCCTCGTCCCTGTAAAAAATCGTTGATATAGGAGATTATGATACACAAATCTTAACACGTACTCTTTGTCCAACACGTCTCTCTTTACAACTACGCCTGGACGATTCATCTTGTACTGTTTCAAAGCTCGAGGCGTAGCACCGTTCGTAGTGCGAGTAGGAACAGCGACAGCCACAGAGAGAGATGCCAGAATAACAAGCGTGACCGCAAGGACGGTAAAACTGATCCAACGCATGGCTCTTGTCCCAGACTTTTCGTCGTGCAAGGATAAGCTACATCCTGACGCGCAGCATTCGCACTACTTATGTATTCCGGGTAGAGTAGGATGCGCCCGAAGGCCGGATGTAACGAGGCATGTGGAAAGGCCAGGCTGGCAGGGCTAGCCGTCAATCAGCCTTTCGTATAGAGTCAGGAGAAACGAGGAAATTGCGGCTATGGCGAAAGAAGAATGCGGGTCTTGGCCTAAATGGATAACGAACGGACGGCATTGGAAATGCCCGAGTAACCCAATCTCCCTTTGCCAAGAAGAGAGACGAAGCGTGGTTCGTTTTGACGTACTGTGATGAGCAAACTGGTACTAGCTGATTTTTCAGAGGAGTAGGTGATATGTATGTGTAAGTTTGATAGAATTCAGAGTCGATCAATCCAACTTCTTTTGGTTACTTCCACACTCCTCACAACTACCATGTCTCGTCCTCAAGATGACAGGAATCAAGAAGCTACCGTATACCTGGTGCGCACCACTTGATGGACGTACGAGCCTATCCTCAGTGATACGTATTTCGCAGGGAAACTTGGACGAACGGTGTACAGACGCGCTGGTATGGGAGTTGATGCTCCAGGCAGGTCCCGTTGGTACGCTTACCTCACTCGTCGTATCTGATGGTCAGAGTGTTCTTACTCTTTCCGGCTTCGCCGGACAGTGAACGTACATCTCCCAAAAGACCGTATTTCGATGGCGCATCAGGGTTACGGTTTTTGTGAGTTTTTGACAGAGGAAGACGCGGAATACGCCTGTAAGATCATGAACCAGATAAAACTATGGGGGAAACCCATCCGGGTGAACAAGGTTCGTCGACCGCAAGGTGGCACTCTAACAATGTTGTAGCGGCTTATGTCTACCCCGTTCTCTTAGGCTTCGTCGGATAAAAAGCAGCTTGACGTCGGCGCCAACCTATTCATTGGTAATTTGGACGAGAATGTAGATGAAAGGCTATTGTATGATACTTTCAGCGCGTTCGGGCTTATGGCAACTACTGCAAAGGTACATGACACTTGTCACTCCCCACGTGTACCTCCACTCATCGGACGGTAGATCGCTCGCGACACAGGAATGGGCACATCAAAAGGCTATGGTTTCGTCTCATATACAGATTTCGAATCTTCCGACGCGGCTATCGAATCCATGAACGGGCAGTTCCTGATGAACAAGGCTATCACCGTACAGTATGCATTTAAAAAAGACGGCAAGGGAGAGCGCCATGGTACATCAGCCGAGCGCCTCTTGGCAGCTCAAGCGCGCAAGAACAACGCCCTGCCCGTCTCTTCACGTCCTCCTCCTGCGCCGATTGCTTTTGGTGCTCGCCCGCCCATGCCTGGTTACCCCCAGCCGTACCAGGGACAGTTCGCAGGCGCCCTCGCGCAACCACCGCCTCCTCCCGGATTCACACCCCAGCAGACAATAATGCCGCCACCAATGGGGATGCCTATGCCTCCGCCTCCTATGGGCATACCGACTATGCCTATGGCCCCACCCCCAGGTATGCCAGTCTATGGTGGCTTCCCGCCTCCACCGACGCCTGGATTTGGAATGCAATATCCGACTCAGCAGCCGCAGTTCTGAGAGGTATTACACGGGACGTTGTTGTGTTTTGAGTATATTGAACGTGTAAGCTTAAGCTTTGTGTCTAGAGAAATATTACTTTCATACATCAAAACACATTGGGAAATGCTGCATTTCAAGTCCATCAGGATACACCGTGCTCGACTGGTATCAGAAGACCTTTCGTTGTTCCATTCTTTTCAGAGTCCATTGTGGGCTCGAACAAGTCTTTCTTATTGCCTGGCTACGACTCCGCGTATCTTACACTTTAGCATACAATGATTGCCTTAATCTCAGACTAGAAGTCCCCTTCAAACACCTTAGTTTATTGGCTCCCTCGGAAACTTCGCCACCGTGGCACTGTACTCCTCTTGAGTCTCCAACGTGAACTCGAGGGGACGCGTAAGTGGTTCAAATGGAACACCACGGCTTTCGAGCTCCTCCAGACGTGCAGCAGTGGCACGATGCGTCTTGTTCACGCTGTAAATCTTGACTCTAATGCAAATGATTAGATGAAAATGAAAATAAATTTCAAGCGGCACGTACCGATGGCAGGATGATGTGACGTGGAGGTCCCAGCTGATAAAATCGACTATTGTAGAGCATCGTGTGATTAGGGGACACTCACTTCCAGGCGGAACGCACGAAAGTTGGCTCCGTGTTATTTGAAGAGTCCCAAGTGCGCACACAGAACTCTAGCCAGCCTTCTGCGTCGACAGGAACATCTATCCTCCAGAGGCGCCAGGCATGGTAATGCTAGATGGGATGTTAATCCATCACTACTTTAATTGTATTGATCACACTACCTTCTCAGTCAAGTTCTCTTGTGGCACCGCGTACCACACGCTTCCTCTATTAATGCGCGTTAAACGGAGAGAGAAGAAATTCGAGAACAGCGCACCCGTCTGGCGAGACCTCGACACGCTCAACCCAATTGCCGCCGCCACTGTACGACCATCCACGGAGCGAAATCTTCCCATCATGGATGATGACTTGCTTGTCCTCAGGATAAATGATAGCACTCCTATAAACGTCATTGACATGGGTTGACAAGAAAGAGGACAGACGTGGGCACGAACGATACGGGCATCTGCTGAATTGAGAACCCATTCGAGAATTTCGCATTGTGCTTCCCGATCTGCGGACGTGAACTTTATTAGCTTGATGTGGGCTAGTACACTGACCTGGGAGGTATAGTACAGATATTCTTGTTGTTGAACGGGTCCCATACTCGGGTCGGCCAGGGCGTTGATTTTGTACACCCATTTTGTACTACGTGCGCCGATGTAGCCGGCAACGACGACACGCAAGGGAGCACCGTGGATCTTTGGGAGCGGCTTACCGTTCATTTCCCATGCGAGCAACACCTCTTCACTTTGGCGAACCTTGCGCCAGGGGACGGAGACAGCGTAGTTATAAACATTGTTTTTCCTGGGGAAAGTTGAGTGATAGATGATTGGATGTCAAATTATACCATGAGTAAGACAGGGTGAGACGTACTTAAAGTAAGTGTCAGCTCCAATAAACTCCAGATGCTTGCACTCGGGGAGGACACCTCCGCATGCAATCTTAAGTACCCTTTTGAGTGAAACGCCGCGATACACCGCAGTACCTCTGAAAACACCCCATCAAATATTGATTAATATTGATTTTTTTTCACACAATAAACGCAAGAACAACGCACATGGCTCCTTCTCCTGTAAAGTACATGTTAGTACACAAAACATAACTTTTGTCATACTAACCCCATGGTGCGTTTATCAACTCGTCGCCATCACCTGGATACTGCATGATCTGTTCAATGCGACGAGTTCCGCTGCATTGTAAGGTGACGGTCACTTGCTCTTGACTACGAACATGAATTCACAGGTCAGCAACTGTGATAAACCAAGCTTGTGACAAAGGACCGACGGGAATTTTAGTGGATCTTTCAGCTCTTGTAGAGTCAGTTTGACCTTCTTATGGACAAGACCTCCGATTTCAAGTTCATATGCTTGTTCTTCAATTTCGGGGATGCCCCCATGGTTCCGTACACTAGAACGAAGCCGTCCGTAACGCCGTCCACTAGCAGGATGTCACGAGCTCACAAATGATATTTGTTGTCAGTCAACTTGCCTTCAAGGAGTTGGTCTCGTCTCGTTTCCCCGTTGTAAGGGAAATCGAGTAAGTGAATGAGGTTGGGTTTCTCCTGCTGCACAATATCCCAGCTGTGTTCGACGATTTCATCAAGGCCGAGGGCATAGTGATATTGTTTCCATCGTTTTCCGATGAGGACGGGATTCGTCTTTGGAAGAGGCACTAACTGGAACTCTACCACGAACACAATTGAAAGATATCGATATAGGCTAGCAGCTGCTACATACCAGGCGGATGACTGAATTCCTTCGAATTCAGGATCTTGGCAGCCTCAGATTTCTTCTCAGGGTGATCTTGCCATTCGATAAACCTGACATCTATATGAACTCACCGCAGATAAGCAGGTGAAGATCTGTACCCGTTCCAGCCAGCTTTCTCTTCAGCAAACATCAAAGGCATGAATTATGAGAGTGTGGGTCAGTTAAACAGGGGAAAGGGTTATTTATGCTCTGTGGTGACATATAAGAGGACATTAAGCTTTATTGGAAGTCATTCAAACTTACAGAAGATGGTTCGAATCCTACGGGGAAAAAAAATCCATAAAAGAACTGTCAGCAGTTATATATAGTCGAAGACAAGTTATAACAGATAGCACATATCCCGCAATCACTGTAAGCTTTTCAGTCGGTTTAAGTTTCTGAAGGAACTGAAATTTGAGACACGATAGACGTATGTCAATTGGCTGTCGATTCCCAAACCCTTTATATTACGCAAAAGATGGTAGTGAGTTCACGATACTAAGCGCGACGCATTATGACTTATGGGCAAGGATGTGCGTAAGAGCACATGGGCGTGGAGCATGGGATTCAAGGGTTCAAATGCGATAACTTCTGCCAATTCGGCAAAGCGAGGTCCGCGGCCCATTATCAGGGAAGGGGAATTCACGTGGCCACGATGCAATCAGAAGTCAGTAGTCCCGAGGAAGGAAAAATATATGCCAGAGCAGGAGTGAGCGCCTTGCTGGGCGCCAGAGAGTAAGAGGATGTCCAAATTGAGCTCTATAAACCTGATCCTCGTGCGAGTGAGGGAATAGGCAATGAAGCGACGACAGACTCGGAAATTGGGAGATCATAACGATGGATATCAGCCAACTTTCATACATGAAACCAAGTTGATGTCGTGAGGAATAGAGATCATTCTCGATTTGAGAAAAGCCCGACGTAGTCGACGAGACAATCGAGAACAAAATGCCAAGAAAGCACACGTTATGCAGAGAAAGCTCAAACAAAAACAAACAAGACTTCGGATCCAGCACAAATTTGGTTTTTACTTCAGGTCAAGAGCCGAATTCGCGTGAAGTGAAGCATACGAACAAAATGAAGCCCTCAGGGAAGTTTTTTTTCAGCTGGAAGATAAACTAGAGTGGCGATACTAGCCCGTTTCAGGACAAAGTGCTGACTGTATCATCCCAGGGTTCAGATACAAGCCGCCCTTCTACATGAGTGATGTGGTCTCGATTGCTTATTGAACTGAAAATAATTCAAGTAAATGTTATAAAAATTTGAACGTTGAACGTTGAACTCTCACGGATTACTGGAATATTCGTCGGTCTCCTTAGTTATAAGTTAGCCCTTGCCTTTAAACTTATATAAAGGGAGTCGGTCGGAAATTCTGTTTACATGAGAAGATCACTATTGCATCATCCCAGGTACCTCTGCGGCTATTCTGGACGGAAACATTGTGTTCTTTCTCGGGTTGAGTACATAATGATAAACTGAGCATACATCAAAGTCTGATTTCAGCAAAACGAGGTCCGAAAACATTCTGTTTCATTTTTTTTTTCATTTTTCTGTTTTAGTTTGACATATATATCGCTGTTCTGTGCTTATGCTTGAATTCGCGCGTAAACCAGCAACAGGCCACTCTCCAGGATGAGATTGAGCAGATGCGAAAACCGTACGGATTTGAATACAGCGCGCAAACCCATCAAGAGCAGACGACATCAATAGTAGAGCGTCTTGCTATGATTAGCAATTAACTTTTCTCTATATTTCCCATCCAAAGCATGTCGATCTTGAACGTAGCGCAAAACTGGCGAGGCGCCGCGCCACTGAAAAGCCGAAGAGATCCTGATTCGGTGATTCGTCTGCGATTATATCGGGGGCTTCACGATACCCTGACTAAGTCTATAATAGACAATGGAGGCATCCTCGGAAGTAATGGCTAGATAGACTTCTGTTGGGTTGCTCAGAATCGCAAATGCATCCTGCAACCTATTACCAATCAAATAAGGACCACATAGGCTTAGAATTAATCACGGTATTGGCTCAAACGCGCGCACCATCCAAATGATATGGTTTCTGAAAGCGTACAGGGCAACACGTGGAGATCATCTTCCTATATTTAAGCTGTGAAGAGGAGTGTGGAAGATAGGGACTACGTATACACGCACAGTATTGAGCTTACGACCCTTGATTGCCGCACGCTGGCATGCTGGGAGTTCTATGACCTCGACGTTGGCCCACTGTTGCACTATTGATGAGTCGGGTATTAGTGTGCGTTCTAAGGAATGATATGGGCAATTTCACCGAACACGACATCGTTGTATGCCTGAAACAATGAGCTTGCTACGCGAGGGTACTTTGAAAGAAGTGGAGCGAGCGTCTTGTACTATTGGAAAAGTCAAAGGAGAACCCATGGCCAAACTATGGAAATCGAGATCGTACGGACGGATGAAACTCCATGAATTATCCTCGATTGTAAGTGCTAACGAGATATTGAATATTCCGCTTGACTTGAAGAACGCTCTCTACACCCACATGACTCAATGTTATAATACGCAGCGATTTAGAGAGTAAAGAGGGGTGGTAGAGACCCAAAAATATGTCCGACATCCGACGTACTGCCTCCGAGGTGCCTTCGGCATTTGTCATGTCATATGTACATGTCATGGACTACGCATCCCTAGAATCTTCATCGAAGTCTGTGTTTTTCTCAACATACTACTTCCAGTACTTACATCCAGAATAGATGGCGCAACCTGCCGCCCCCGCCCGGCTTTTCTAAGTCAAACGCGTCATCTGTATGTTTACACGTGGATATATATGGAGGGTTAACTGAATGATCCCCTTCATCCAGTCTAAAGCCCCCGTGAAGGGTAAAAGCTCTACTGTAAGCTACGACGAACTCAAAGTCAAACGTGCATGGGATGCAGCATTGGCGCCTGTGAAGGCACTTCCGATGCAGGCATTCATGCTATACATGTCCGGCGGTGGTGTGCAGATCTTCAGCATGGGTATCGTCTTTATGCTTCTCCTCACACCTTTCAAGAACATTTCTGGGATGAATGAATGTGCGCGTGCTATGTCTCCGTCTGTCACGCCAATTAATCGAGTCTCAACAGCGTTTGCTCAGTTCGCGCCGACAAACTCGAAGGACCCCAAAGCACTTGTAACGCTCCCGCTACAAAAGCTTGTGTTCATCGCATGCAATCTTTTGACACTTGGCGTTGGCCTATGGAAGTGCAGGTCAATGGGCCTTCTACCAACTGGCTCCGGAGATTGGTTAGCATTTGAGACAAGAGGCATAGTACGTTTTGAGCCTTCTTTTTGGAGTACTGAAGCTTACCTGAATCTTCTGTATATTTTAGGCCCCTGAGATACCTCTATATTGATACAATAGTTCAGAGAACAAGGAGTCCCTTATCAAATTTGGTTTTTGTAACATTTCTTCTATCAAAGACGAGAGCGTGTTAGAAGATTTCACTCAATAGCCCGCGGAGCGTCCTGGTATGGTATGAGGCGTCGAAGATGTTGACCAATACAATGATTCTCCAGGCAGGCTTAGACTTGATGCATAACTTTGGTCTCAAATCAAGGATGAGCTTGAAGCGTGAGATGTGTGATTGCGAGGAACTGTCGATAGGGTACCTGAAGCCATTAACGAGCCTGAGACGCTCGAGTGTGTGCAGGGAAGGTTTCATTAGGGATGCAAGAGGATCCTCGGAGGTCTGAATCGTTGATGTGGCATTGTGCCTCGTACGCGAATGAGTCATGATAGGTGGACGTCTCCTTCGGAGCTTGTACCAGAGTTCTCCGCGGAAACTACAGGACATTGAGTCTTCGATGATCCAAGGGGAGCGTTGAGCAGCTCGGCAAGGTTTGAAGACATGATCGAAGGAAGTGTCTTTTTCCCGTGGATTTTGAGTGTCGCTCGTGCCTATATTCCATACATTGACACCAGTACAAACCTGGATAGTAGGGAGATATCCTCCACTTTGGAGGTTCCTTGTTTAGTGCGCGGATGTACTCTGCGAAAGAAGACAGCATACGGCCTCCAATAAAATTCCACTGGCACTGTTTACTCATTGTAGATTTTCTGATGCATCGCTCAGGTGGTATACATGCTCTATGAAAAGTGAAGATGATGTGCTCCGTCTCACTAAGTCTGAATGCTGTCGGTTGTCATGGCCAGGCGCAATGCGAAATTAGATAGGCCGCATCAGGAACAAGATTGAAAGGCAGGGGGTTCATCGAGAAGCCATGCTTAGGAACAAGGCTTGAAACTTGTTCGTACAACGATGATTCTTTGAGCGGTGGTAAACGGACAAGCAAGCACTGAGGACCTTGGGAGGCGTCTGGGAGAGGAACGGCAAGGTATATGTGTTGGAAGGAATCCGAAAGGTCAAGGAGAACGACTTGAAAATCGAAATTAAGATGTGCTGGACGCGCGGGGGTACAGGGGAATACCTGGGAAATAGCGCCTAGACAGAGAGGCAACGCGGGCAGCAGAGGGCGACGAAACCGAAATCAAGGGACTACCGTTCCTAAGGAGGCCCTTCAAATCATCCAAAGTAACTATACTCGCAGCGTACAAAGAGTGATAGAAGGATGTCGAACAACCATTACGATTATCCAGATTCAATAGACGCCACGAAAGCCCTGATCCAGACATACTAACATACATAATCTACAGTATGTCTGCTTACAGAGACATAGTCACGGATAATCAGCTCAGTTGAGGGTGCGATATACGCGGAAGCCACAGTCCAGCAATCACATATGACAGGGCAGGTAGATATGCAGCCCAACACAAAGGTAGAACCCGACATCGGGCAAAGCCCCGGCGGGAGAAGAAAAACGTTGGGGGACAGGATTGATTTTTTATAATCGGGTGACCCTGATCTTACTCGATAGACCGAATAATTCTTCCATGGTTTGAAAGATTCGCAACAGTATGCTCAAATGATCCATGTCTATAGTTCTGTCGTCCAGAGTGTAAAAATGGGGTTCTAAACTATTTGAAAGCTATATGTAAGATTGCTAGATATAGATACAGAAACAGTAGCAGAAACAGGAAAACTAAGTACAGGAAGATTGAACACAGACCCTCATATTATAATGATACATATCATAAGCGAGAGAAATAAAAGATCCCTATAGTATTACCGAAGCCAGCGAGGGCATGTGTTGGAATTGTAAGGATGGGTGAAACTCTTGTGAATGGTAATCGTGGGATACAATCACCAGAGATTGATGATGAGGACGATGATGTCGACGAGAACGACGTTCGCCCGCAATTGGGTTGTGGTTGGAGAGCGACCAACAAAGAGCTCTGTAAACGTGATAAAGCTGGGTCAAACGTCCATAGTTCCCACCGTTCAAGAGTTGCTGATGTCAGTCCTTGTGCATGTGCTGCGTTTAGGGGCGTAGTTGTCCCTCCCTGCGCTTTGCCCTGAGGCCGAGGTTTACGTCTGACACCAATGACGCGCCCTCCATTGACACCCCATCCTCCCCTTTCACATGTAACGTCAATTTCACGTACTAGCACAGCGTCGTGCCAAAAAGACTGGGTGCTGACCAAAGATCTCATGTCGGAGTCATATTCCTCCCCAGGAAATGGAACAGCGAGAGTATCCGTTGAACGCCTCCCTGTTTCTTTCTCAGAGGTTCTCCTGGAATGTACCCCATGCGCAGAAACTGGAAATTGCGATGTTTCGAAGGTCGTGACTAGCCTTGCTCTCGGTATTGAGGGCGAAACTAACCCTGGCTGAGACGTCTGGGAAGTGATGCTGTTACTTCGCGATCGCCTGCCCATATTGTCACGCGAGACGTTGCGTAACGGATGCCGGGTGCAGGAACATCGTCTTGTCTCATCGTTAAGATAAAGCCTGAAAAAGCGCACGATGTGATCCACGGAAAAGGCGATAGAGACACTTTCGAGTGGTAGTTGGCCGCAGAAATGACAAGTTCCACATTGGACTGGAGTCATGCAAAGATGATTGACACGCCCGTACGCCTCGTCAAAGACAGATATACATTCACCTGTCGAGCCGTCCCATAAAGTCACAAAGCCCGAGTCCGTTGCAGCAGCAATTATCAGTCGTCTGGTACCACCAAGCTCCGCTTGGCAAGCATGAACTTTGCTTGTTGGGTGAATCGAATCGCCTGCTTGGACGCAGAAGTTCTGCATGATCAGTGTACCTCCAGCCTGCGTTTCAATCACTTCCAAAGTTCCATCATCGAGACTAAAGGTGACGAGGTAACAATCGAGGGGATATACACGGGCTAGGGAAGTTTTAACGACCTGTGCACATCGAGATGGCGAGAACAATGTCACGGTCAGGTCGTTTTCCAACGACCATTTCGCTGCTAGACCATTCTCATAGGTAGCAAGAAGACAGAGACCAGCTCCCGATAGCGACGTGATTTGTATCTCTGTTACAGCCGCAGAAACGTTATCTAGGGACAAGAGAGGCAGGGGGCAGATATCGTTTGTCCCGCAATTCCAGACTGCGATGACACCAGCCCTGGTTCCCACCGCACAATATCGCCCATCGTTATCGATAGCTAAGCTAGTCAGAGCCGAAATAGTAGAGGAGGTACTTGCCGACCGAAGCAGGATATCGGCGGCATCGATGGTTGAATGTGTTTCCCCATCCACACGCCAAATGGTGATCTCATTGTGCAAGCCGACAGAAGCGACAACATTGCCATCCTTGCTCGCTGCGATGAACTCTATGTCGCTCGCAAACGCCCTTGGAAGTGTTGAGAAGGAGACCTGACTCTCCAACACTTTTGAATTTTCTAGTGAATCTTGTGATTCTGGTTCACCTCGATTTTGTTGAGCTTCTAAAAGTTCAGCGTTCTTCAGTAGGTAAAGAAGCAGACCCCAAAGGGCGGTTGTAGTCGCGGGAATAGGGACAACCATTATTTTGAGCAACCAGAGAACCGACCGGAACGTTCGCATGGAGGAACGAGGCCGATATTTCTTTGAAAGCTTGAAAGTCTGATCCGACCGGAATGATACGATATTGGGCATCTCGACGCGAAGATAGAGTAGAGAAGACTGGCTGGGGTTGAGGGTTTTCCAAGTGTACCATGCACTAAGTTCTTTGCTTGAGCTTGCGTCGGCTGCCTTGGAGAATGGCCGCGGATTATCACGCAATGGCGGGAAGATCATTTGATCGTCAGTGGACATTGATGCATAGGTGGTGTAATACAGTGTTCCAGTCATCGCGAGGAGCTGGCATGGGCATCGGTAGGCGGAACGATAGAGCCAAGTAAAGGCTCACCATGACGAGGCTAAGATTGGTAGCAGCACGGCCTTTAAGGAGGGTCTTGACTGTGAATACAAGCTTCTGTAATGATGAACGAGGCTTCTTGAATTGACTCTCTTTAGCCATCCGAGGAATTGAAGGGGCACCAGTCCCGTGTCGTAATAGTTCGTCCAGCTGATGTATCATTCACTATCGGTCAATATAGTGAGATGTCGGAAAGGACATACTGTTAAGCGCTGGAGGTCAATTGACAATACAGCGAGGAAAAAAGTGTGCGCAAGGAACCAGTGTGCAACTAGGACGACAATCGCAAAAAAACAAAATTGACGGATTGCTCCAACAGAGAATAACGCAATAACTCCCAGTATGGTGTTATAAGAGACAACCTTGAGCGTGTTGGATGTTCCTGCCCGACTTAATCCCTCGGCGATTCGCTGCTTCACGGAAAGAGACACGGAAGTTTTACCAACAGCATCCACCTATTCATCTTTTAGATTCATTCTCATCTTGTGAAGAAGGCATACCAAGTTGAACATGTTCTCTGCACCTACAAAGACAATGACGATAGGGAGCAACTCCCTTGGAATAAGATATAGAAGTCAAAGCACAGCCATTGAGTAAAAAAGGTCAAGACATACCATGGTACCATTGTGACTTTGAAACCTATGAGGGCACATACACTAAGACTGGTGATCGTACTGACTGCAATTTCGACGAGTGCAGTCAACGTAATACCAAGACGTGAATGCACTGCTGTCATCTTTCCCGCGGACCATGCGACATATAAGAAGAAGCACACATAGGCTGCATATAGGAAAGTTGTCAATGCAGACCAGCCTTCGGACTTTAGTTTGTTCCTTTCATACTGCCAAACACGTTTAGCAACCGACAATGATGGTATGTGAGAAGGTTCGTTATACCTCTAGACCAAAGACAGATGGTTCTAGAACCTCTAAAACGTGTTCCTGATGTTCAGCACGAGCTCTGTGAACAGCGTGTAGCCAAGATGCATGTTCAGAATCACCAAGACAGTCAGATTCAGGAAAAAAATATGTGACAGCAAGAAAAGTCGCAAAATCAAAGTCCGATTGCGTAGTAGGTGAATCGTGCAGTTCTCGACGTGCCAATACCATCTGGGGAGTAACCATAATACCACCAAGAGAGATATTTTTAGATGCACTGAGGGTATCCAAAATGTTGGTATCGGAAAGCAATGTTTCCCTGTCGTGGTTCCAAAATAGCAGTGGAGAGACGACAAAACACTTCCCATCCGCCCGCTTAAGGCATGGGGTATCTCCACCGGAAATAAGCTTCTCGAGACGACTTTCAAGTTCCAAGGTCGATAGGAGAGTTTGTCTGTTGAGCGCCCCTTCATCATGGCTGTCGTGTCCTTGTATCAGAAGACGCTCAACCCGCAAGGCACGGCCGACACCACATTTAGCGCGAGTAACAGCGTCGTCATGTATCCGAAAACGATGACCTTTGGACCAGAGGTCGTCCAGATCCTTTTGTGCATCGAACGCCGATATGGTCGTGCGTGAAATGAAGTTGTCAATGATTGATAGCGCTTTGTGCTGTGAGGACGTATATATGGCGAGAGCTGGATAGAAAAGCGAAGTGATAACAACGCAAGAAACAAGAATTATTCGGATCTGGTGCGTTGCACAGTGGCTATTGCGGTGTCAAAGTAAATACTCAGAAGTCAACTGTTAACGTACAGTCCGAATTGATGAAAAAGTCTTTGCCCATGTGTTCGAGACCATTGCACAATGCTGTCTACATGGTGAAACATGGCCCCGAGTTTGGTAGCGAACAGTGGGCCGTCGCTGAGCTCGGGAGAACGCTTGGAAGAGAGGGTGACTTGATGAAGGAAAATAAATACGGAGTCGGACAAGAACGGAAGAACCCCCTGGGAGCTGCGGCAGCTCTCTTAGCCTGTCCTAAGTTTCTATACTTGCTGGCGGTCCTCGGGCAGCGTCAAATTACGAAAATTTGCTGACTAAGCAGGTCTTCATTGTGTCTTGTGATCACTCAGTACCGAACTTGACGTCAAAGCAACCTCGACCGAGGAAAACTTTAGAATGGCGTCTGCTAAAGCTATTGGTGGCTCCCTGCGACGAGGACTGTACCTATCTCGCGGTGGTAGGAGATGTGTGTATTTCTGATAGTTGCAAGTGTACCCTTTATTGATTATATTCTCTCAGCATTACACCACTCGAACATTCGTTATGCAATTACGAACCTTGAGATGCCTGCTATGTCGCCAACCATGACTGAGGGTGGAATCTCAAGCTGGAAGAAGCGGGAAGGGGAGACATTCTCAGCAGGGGATGTTTTGCTTGAAATTGTACGTGTCTCGTCGGAGAAAGTGAAAGTTATAGAACACATGGCTTTTTACATCTCAGGAAACTGACAAGGCAACAATAGACGTTGAAGCTCAAGATGATGGCAAAATCGGTAAGATTCTGGTAAGCAGACTTAACACGTACCTGGTCGGCGCTTACTGGGATCCTAGCTACAAGATGGAGCAAAAGGCATACCCGTTGGAAAAGTCATTGCTTTGCTTGCTGAAGCAGGTGATGATATCTCCAACCTTGAAGCACCTAAGGAGGAGAAAGTAGCACCGAGACTGCAGGCTTCAGCCCCACCTCCACAACCGCTCGAGGCCGTTAAGGCAACACAATCACCACCACTGTCATCACCAACTACCCCTCAGACCCACTCATCCCACTATATATCCCATTCGCTTCCCATATTCCCTTCAGTGCATCGTCTTCTTGTAGAGTTTAACATCACGAAACCGGAGGATATCAAGGGAACTGGTATCCGAGGGATGCTCACAAAAGGCGACGTCCTAACATATCTTGGGAAGGCTTCGGGCCCAACTGGAACGTTCAAAGAATCTACTCATTCTACGACTGAAATGACACAAAATTTGAAGGAAGAACCCAAGGTATGTGTAACCGTAAAGTGCTAATTCGATATAATTTTCCAACCCACTTCAGTTGTTTGACGGCGCGGCAATCAGGCGTCTAATTGTTTCGACTATGCTCGAGAGATCGATTGTTGCGAGGAACGCAAGACCTGGTCAGTCTTTCGTCCGGTCTACTTCTAGTAGTACTGACGCCTCCGTAACAGCCACTGAAAAGGCTGTGGACTTTGACTCAATTGTCGCAGACTATCTTCCTAAGACCGTGACCACTCCCAAAGCTCCGACTCCTTCTCAAATCGCTGCCAATCCTCCTATAGATTATCTTGATGGACTATATTAGTTGTACATGATGTAGATTTCGCCTTTTGATGACGTGTACTAGATCATCGCTGATTTTTTTTTTAAAAAAAGCCACCTCGATGTAGAACACGAGCCGTATGTATCGCTTCGCGATTCCCGTGGCCTTCAAGGTATCAATGCTCGTTACGTTTTTCTCTTCACTCGAAGGTCGTTCAAAGTTCATCTCGTCAGTGACAGCTCGGGATTGTTTCTAGTTAAGACAGACAACTAGATTAGATTCGCTGCAGCGTGACGTCTTTAATGTCGACGTGTTACAACAAATCTGAGGAGTCGTTGAGGAGGGATGCGAGAGGATACGCGACGTGACATTAGGGTCACGACAACCAAGCAAGGATAAAAGCGCTAGCTGAAGGCGTCGAAGATAGCGATTATGGCGGTACACAAGAAGTGGAGACGAGAAGCTGAGCGGTACATCCAACAATCTTCTAGGTTTGACAGGGTGAAGGCTATCGACCCAGACGTCCCCAACATAAAGGCGACCAGCCGGACACTAGCCAGTTTCCCGGGAAAGCACGCGTCCATCCTCATCCAGCTGTGCACGGGATACTGCCCGCTGAGCGCATACCTTCACCACCTCCACAGAATCGAAGCCCGACTTGCAGAGCTTGGAGCTACGAGACGGTAGAATACTTCCTGGTAGAATTCAGGACCTGCGAATGACAGCGCGAAATTTCGCACGAGACATTGGAGGCAGGACCAAGAACCTCGAGCAAGATCCTGAGCGATGCCAGTACCACGAAAGTCCTATCCAGTACGTGAACAGCACGAGACGATTCGAGAGGACCTATGAATACCTTTAAATCACCGAGGACACGAAGGATACCAGACCGAGGAAGAAGAAGAAAACCCGAAGATAGACACGCAAAGCAGACCTCTGAGCATCTACTAACCCATTTGATTTAGAATAACTTTTCCTTTATGGGTATGATACGGCTCCCCAGCCCAATTCCTGGCGCGGTATGGCGGTCGCCACCAGATCAGAGACTACATATGACAGGGCACGTAGACAGATGTTTGTACGTAGACGAAGGGCCAAGCGGGAGAGAAGACGTCGGGGTACCAGAAATACTGTCACGCATATGTCACAGGGCTAACGTCACAAAACAAACCTCCTTTTATGGGACAAGCGAACATTGTCTTCAACTTCTCATTGTGACCTCATTTACCAGTGTTCAAGTCCGTCTATCTCTTCACATTCTCTGCCTGCATTGCATGTCTTGAGGCAATTTGAGCAGTACCTGAAGATAAATTATTCAGGACCTTATAATCGCTCTTGCTTAGCTGTTCATTCTCCATAATGCGATTCAGGGCGCCACGGTCTGTTTCTCCCTCGCCTGTCAGACTGTACGCTATATCCAGTCATATTTATATATTTATAAGTCAATGTATGATTTTAACAGTAGGAAGCCGAGGCACAGTTCTACTTTCGGACTCCAGTCAGACTCGGACGAGTACTTGAGCTCAGATAATGGTTCAGAAATGGATTCTGATTCTGACTCGGACGAGAGCGTTGTATCATCATCTTCCGACTCGTTTTGTTATGCATCGGAATCAGAAGTGCCGAAAACACAACCGTCAGTCAATTATCTTTTTCCTTGACCATGCTGAAGGTCGTTTCAGGAGACCCGTACACGACATGCGAAATCTTGAGGAACGGAGGAATGTAGAAGAGACTGTTGCAGCTATCAGACTACGCACACGACATCATGACCCTTATGAAGATTGGGAACGCCAAACACGCCTCGATGCGTTTGTGCGTCTATTCCTCTCATCGACGCGTCGAGCCCATGATGAACCCATTTATTAGCATACTGCACGAAAACAGTTGAACTTCGACCAGAAACGTTTACATGACGCGCAAGATCGAGGTAGGACAGCGGAGATGGAGCGCCGTGCAGCTCGCTATGCACACCAGATGCAAGAGATTGAGGCACACTTCGAGAGACTTCGTTTGAAGGCGAAGCAAGAAGAGGATCAGCTCATGAGGGATTTGAAAGTACGGCAAACGAAGATATGGGAGGGAATTGAGGGTGTGATTAAGATAGAGGAAGAGAAACTTCGAGCGAAGTTGGTAGAAGAGCAAAGACAGAGGGAAGAGGAAGAAAGAAGACGAGAGCAAAAGAGAAAAGAGGAGGAGGAAGCACGAAAGGCGAAGGAAGAGAAGGAAGCAGCAGAAAAGAAAGCAAGAGAAGAGGAAGCCAGAAAAGCGGAGGAAGAGATGCGGAAACAGAAAGAGAAAGAGGAAGAGGCTGCTAAATTCAAACGTACCCAAGAACTGGAAGAAGTGCAACAACAGGAGATCCGGCGCATAGTTGGAATATCAACTCCGGAAGCGGATTGGAAACTATATCATGATTATCTCGAGGTAATATCATCTGGGTCTTGCATCCTTTTGTGCTCAACTTGTAATAGGCTACGAAAAGAGATACCGTTAAGACAGTCAAGGCGGATCAAGGAGCGAGATTTCTGTGGTCCAAAGGGCGTCGAGAGATAACTCCCAAACTCGGGCAACTTACGAGCGATGCTGGCGAAATCAATCGAATAGTACGTCTCTTAGGCATTGTTTTATTTCTATCGCCTCATTGCGATGACTAGTCCTTGGACATTTACTACATTCTCAATCCTCGTAACAACCCTCTTCACCCTACTATCTACAAAGCTCTGCTTTACTCTCTCTCTAAAGCCATCATTTTGCAAGCGGAGACCGAGGTGACAGCAGAAAAGAGTAGTGCCAAGCCTTTAGCAACGGTTGCATTCAATTTGCTGGAGACAGTCAAGGATTTTGGCGAGGTCTTTTTCTCGAAATTGGTACAGCGAGCAGGCGGATGGCCAGTGCCGTATTTGGTGCTTTCAGATGATTATTCTGGTCCTGACCAGACGCGTCTCAAGGCTGCAGAGAGAGCACGAAAGCTGGCCATGGGATACAGGGAGGACGGTGACTCAGTAATGGAGACGTTGGACGTGTATATTACACGAATATCCGGGATCATGAGAATCTACTTCAATATCCTCAAGTTCACGCCCAATCAACAACCTCTCCACGCCGCGTTTCAGTTGCCGCGCTTTTGGACGTGGCTTACTCGACTCCTTCGGAACAAGCAAATGTTGGAGCTGCCAATAACACCAAACCTTATTTATAGTGTGTATTCTTTCATCGCTTCGCCTTCTTGCGTGTTCATATCGGATTTCGCAGCGGCATTAGATGTTATGGACATTGATGGACGAAAGATATGGGGTCGGCAGTATAACAAGCTGTTAGAGATCATCTACGAGGGTGTTACCACGGGCTATGAACCCGGAAGGCTGATTGGTGGATCTAGTCCCGAGGCTGTCTCAGCTCGTTCACGGGTGAAGATGACAGTGGAGAGGGTTTTATCGGGATAGATTTATCTACCATGATATAAATATCGGTTTTTAGCAAGTATTTGTGTATGTACTACCTTATGGTAGAGATTGGTCTTTCCAGTTTCCCATCTGGGTTCCTAGATTTTCAATGTGATTGTTTATGAGCCGGCTCGGAGGACAACCTATTTTTGATACGTGACATTCCGAACACGTCTTAACAGAACTTATCAGTGATCACACCTCTTCCTCATACTAACCGCAATGGCTCGTCAATTCTTCGTCGGTGGAAACTTCAAGATGAATCCTAACACACACCAGCAAAGTCTTGCTCTTGTGAAGACTTTGAACGATGCTGAGTTGGACACAGCGACAGGTCGGCTCGATTGAACTATGTATTGCTGATCGCAATCTTATCTGCCATCCAGAGGTTGTCATTGCACCGCCCTCGCTTTACCTTCTCTCTTTGAAAACTGAACTGAGGAAGGATGTTCAGCTTTCTGCCCAGAATGCCTACTTCAAGCCATCGGGAGCGTTCACAGGAGAGATCAGGCAAGTAACGCCTCCTTTACATTTTATATTTGTCCTAAATCATTGAGTAGCCCTGCGCAACTCGTAGATGCTCAGATCCCCTACGTTATCCTGGGTATGATAATCGTTTGTGAAAAGAGTTTTCGAGTCTAAGTGACTTTGACAGGCCACTCCGAGCGTCGTACCCTCTTCCATGAGACCTCTGAGCTTGTGGCTCAAAAGACACGTGCCGCTCTTGATGCTCCTCTCAAAGTCATTCTTTGCATAGGAGAGACTCTTAATGAACGCGAGGATGGTAAGACCGCCGAAGTCTGCCAAGCGCAACTTCAGGCTGTTGTTGCTGTCCTGAAGGAGGCTGATTGGAGGCGAGCCTTTTAGTTTTTTTGTCATTTTGAATTTTCGGTTGAACTGAGTTTTTGTTAGTAACATTGTCATTGCCTACGAGCCTGTCTGGGCTATTGGTACCGGCAAAGTCGCAACTTCTGCGCAGGCTCAGGAAACCCATGCTGACATTCGGTCTTACCTATCCAAGGCCGTCTCGTCCAACGTCGCTAGCTCCACGAGAATTATATACGGAGGTAGTGTTAACGCCGCCAATTGCAAGGAACTTGGTGAGCTCTGGTTTACCATGAGTCTCATATGCCGGACTTATTTATTATTCCTTTAGCGACGCAACCCGATGTGGACGGCTTCCTTGTTGGTGGCGCTTCGCTCAAACCTGAATTCATCAATATTATCAATGCTAAGAAGCAGTAGGTCGAAATAGATTATTGGCTTGTGTCAATACTGGGATTGATTGTGCTCAAAATTGTAACAGTGATCGTCAACGTCTATAAAAATCACAATATGTTGAACATTGAACAGGGATGCTTGCAAAAATTTATGGATAAAATTAGAGACTATTTTGCGTTGTTACAGCAGGTTCAATGTTCGGTTAGTGAATATTGTCAAGAAATGCCTTAAGGCTTTCAACTCTGGAACTCCTAATATGGAGTAGTCTGTCGGTTGAGTGATACAATGCTGGAACATCTGTACTAGACATGATAACACGCAGGACTGTGACATTGAAATCTACCAACCCAAGTGACAAATTGTACGTCAGAGTTTGGACATACGGATCTGTGCAATCTCAAGTTGTGAAGGCCGTCAGTCGTACGATAAGTTATACTTGACGTGAACGAACCTTCCATAATCAACTGGCATCAACTTGGCCCACATCCCTAAAACGCGTTGCACATCCTTTTGCCTATCTATGTCGTGCATAAGTGCCAAACTCCTAGGCGTTGCATTTGATCCAACGATTATTACCATTAGAAACCCAACGTTGTTTTGGAAACGTATAGGATCAACATCATAATGGCAGGACAGCAGCCTACAGACGAGAGACAATCCCGCGATCTCCTTCTGCCATCTGCTTGCATTGGGCCTCAGATTATTGACTTAGGCACACCGAAATTGGTCGTCAAAACCAAAGGGGAAAGCGAGGACCAAGTACGCGACACGTCTTCCATTTGATATAGTATTCATAAGGTGAGGTACGCGCAAATTAATCAGGGTCTGTTGTTCCTCAGGCAGAGTCTACTGCTGCTGTTCCTCAGGTAAAGTTTGCTGCTGCTGTTCCTCAGATATATTCTGCTGCTACTGTTCTTCAGGCAGGATCTGCTGCTGCTGTTGCTCATACAAGATCCGTCGTGATTCCGCAGAGGACGAGCTAACACTTGTGCTCAAGTTCCTACTGAAAGATATTACAGGAATTCAGATGGAATACGACATTCAATGGATATGAATATACCACGTCCTATCTGAAATAAAAAAGAAACCTCGAGTCTGACTGGGCACTGGTTCCATGTTTTTATGCTAAATCAATTTACAGTGTAATGACGTCGCTTGAGACAAACCGAGCTGTAACATTCAAGCCATATCAGATTCACTCAAAAATTCCTAAGTACATTGTTTGATATGTACTCTAGCTGTTTCTCAAGTACAAAGAAGACTGATTTCTAACGCTTGCGTCCGAATGGAAATATTAGGAACATTACTATTGAGACGCTCCGCGGAGCGGATGTCATTCCTTCGCAGAGTGGGCTGGATGGGGCGTCGCTTAGGGAGGTGAAGGACGATGGAAACTGATGTTGTGACGGGTGGAGATGGGATCAGTGATCATCAATGCATCACGTGTCATGTCCACTAGTATATCGAGAAAAAAAGAGTTTACAAAATAAGTCACGTTTCGGACTTCAATCATCCGCTTAATTGATTAGTTCAAGTCTCCCACTCATTATTGGCATTGTTCAGTACTATGCCTCGGCGCTCGGCTCGTCTCGCCAATTCAGTCTCTAAAGCCTCGAACATGGAGTCGCTTGCTCCTATTGTCGTTGACGATAAGTGTGACTCCACAGTGGATCCTGAAGACTACAATGAAGAAATCCTCAAACCCAAGAGAAAACGTCAGAAAAAGTCAACGAAGCCGGGTTACATCGCCGGTTCGGAATTTAAGAATGTGCGTGGACGTCGGGGAGCATTGAAAGATATTGTAGAAATGCCTCTTGACATACTCCATGAGGTGCTCTAGAAAACACGCCTGTTATTGCACGTTGTAACCCATTGAAATATCATTTCTAGGTCTTCATGTATCTTACCTCCCCCGATATCTTGCATCTCTCGCGAATGTGCAAGGCTCTTCGCCGCATTTTGATGGCTAAATCGGCAGAATTCATCTGGAAGCAGGCAAGGTTCAACCTTGGTGACTTCCCTGACTGTCCAGAGGACTTGAACGAAGCACAACTTGCTTGTCTCATTTTCGATACGCTCTGTGATGTCCGCTGCTTCGCTGCTATGGCCCTTTTATTTCGTTCATTCTTTGCTGTTTTCACTAGTACTGTAACGAACAAAAAGCACGACATTTTCTATGGTCAGTCCGTCGGCGCTGTTGTAAGAAGTGCATTACCAACAGGAACGGTCTTCAGCCGTAGGTCCTCGATTTCTCAATTCTGTGAGACTTACTGACAAATCTAGCTTCTACGATCTACCACAATTCTTTTCAGATGCTAGTTATACGTTGAGGGCCATTCTGCCCTCATTTAATGCTTCGGGCAGTAAGCCTACCGCTTACGGTCATCCACGGCATCTCTGACACCGTTTCAGGTGAAGTGTCAAGCAATTTAGATCAAGATGCTGTAATATGCGTAATGTCTGCAGCCAAAATACGTGACGAGTTCCTAAAGTTGGAAAATGAGGCGCAAGAAAGCTGGAGACAAAATAAAACCAAGGAAAGACAGGATCGTCTCTATGTATGGCGTGTGAATTTTCCAACGATTCTAGCATAGCCTGATTCTGCCATAGCATGGTCATCTTTGTGAACAGTGGATGGCGCGACAAACTGAAATCCGTGCCTGTCGCCTCAACGATGCTCGATGGCGCAGATACAAAGCGTATGTATCATTATAATGTATGTCTTTGTTTGATCATCATGTCGATTCTCTTTGCTAGCATTAAGCAAAAGTTGATTGATCTCGGTGTGCATACTAATCTTCTTTTGTTGAGCTAGCTGAATTTGAGGTTAGGTTGGGGGGAAGAGCTTGAACTGATTAATGATTTCAGGCAATGGTCGTCTGTAAAGCAACCCAAAGACCTTACGGACCGCAGTGAGCATTCCACCTCGAGATTGTTCCTGTTTCCACAATCATGACATGAGCACGTTATTCGCCTTCCAGTCTGGCTGAATATCAAAAACGATTTGATTGAGAGATTAAAGGAACATAAAACGTTGCGTTTGGAAAAGGATCAACGAGTCGCTCAAAATGAACGAAGTCTTCGTCTGTCCAGTTGGTTGTACGATTTGCGGTCTTCAACTGCCCTCGAGACAATGATTTTTCCGCCTATCGCTGATTTGAGACAAACAGAGCCATTTTCTTCTTTGATCATGGCTCCAGCTTTGGAAAAAGTTGAATTTTCTCGATCGATGCTTGAAGAAGCAACACAGAATTGGCGAACTTCGAAAGAACCGGAACTCCGGGACATGATAATCTCTGGATCATCACCCATAAGTGGCCCGACTAGCGTGGATATCCTCTCCCTGGCTACGACGTTTTTCAGGTGTTGGAGATTTAGAAGTGAAAGTTGGAACTGTGGCACCTGTACCATCGGCTTTCCCGAGGTGCTTGTCCATCGATGTGCGTCGAACGATAATAGTATGGCTTGGAATGGCGACGGAAAACGAGTATTTTTTGACCAAAAGGCACACTCCCTTGCCAAGACCATCCTGGAGGCGTCTGGTCTGGACTACAACATTACCACAAGAAAAGAGGTTCATCGACCTGATTTCTATATTGAGTGCCATGAATGCTCCTCGACAGAACACAGCAATGGAGAGCGTGTCTTATTGACGTGGCATTCGGCAGTAAGTTTCTTACTACTTTGACATTTTGAATTACATTGGGTACCTTGCCTTTAGATAGAACATGCTTTCTCGCATCCGAGCCAGGACACAAGTTTACGTATGGCTCGCGCCATTCTCAGCAACAGTGAACTCAAGGTTGTCAAGGAACTTGAAAGCGACCAACTTCGCTCAGATGGCTTTGCGGATTACAAATGTATAAGGTGTGAGGAACCAAGCTATATTGGTACCTGGCATGAGCTGTCTGCACACATCTTCCATGAGTATGTATTCCATGAGAATGCGGCTGCCTGGTGCTCATTACTTTTATCAGCCATGGGCGAGACGGGCCACCCATCTACTTGAAGGACTACGATTTTGTAATAACTGAATCCGGATTCCGTCCTTATCCTGAAGGTCCTCTCATATTCAGACCTATTAACAACCAAGGTACTATAAATAAGAAATAGCCAAGAAAAACCTTCCACTTGTTGCAATTCTCCTCCAATTTTTTGTCATATGTTCTGAACAATGCTATATATATATATATATCATGTATTGATCCCCTAGCCGAAAAAAGTGGCAAAATTGAAGTCATGTAGATGGTTTTCCATCTTCTTGTCCAACCCCAGTTCTATAATCGTCATCCATTATATGCATGAGAGCCAGAGTGAAATAGAGCAAACGAGGGAAGTTGCAGGGCCGAACTTGTTTGATAGGGCATCATCGAGTCACAGTCACATGATCCTATAACAATCGCGCATAATTCGCGTCAATGTCCAATATCAAGGTATACGCCATGTCATCCCAAGTTTCAAAGCAGGCATCACATCCGCCGGTTTGTCGACATCCGATATAACGAAAACGGACTGACTACTAGTATGAAGGTTCTTAAAGCTTCTGTACACGACGTTCGGTATTTTGCAGCATTGCTACGTGCAGTCAATTTCGCCAATGTAAGCTCTGAGGCTCGCCCTGAGATCAGTTGAACTCAATTTACAAGCGCGCAACCTTCACAGTGACCACCAGAGGTCTTACAATTACTGTAGAAGAAGCTCGAACCCTCCTTGGTGCGTTCTTCCCGACCTTGAAGGATTTGAGACCATTAAATCAGTTGTATAGGCACCGCATTCATATTTTCTGATATTTTTGACGAATATTCATACCACTCAGATGCGATTCAATCATCGCAAGAGTCTGATGGTGACGATAATGTTGGATTCGAAATCCCACTCAACACTCTGATCGAATGTCTGAACATATTTGGTACTGCTGGCGCTCCCTCTAATACAGGCACAAAATTCAGAAAGTGGAAAAAGACTGGGAACGACTCAGATCAGGATGGCGATGGTGATCGAGGAGGGCGAGGAAGAATTGGGGCTCGAGGTCTTGACGCTTATTTCTCTGGTTCTGATAGGAGGACAGGGATGCGATTGACCTATGCTGGCCTGGGAGATCCTCTCACTTTAATACTGTGGGCTTTTTTTATGACTGATATACTGTTTTCTGAGTAACATCAAGCGCAGAGGACGCGACAGGACCCACGACTACGTGTGAGATTGCTACATTCGAGTTCGAACCCCACCTTGAGCTTCCTTTTGATGCCAATCGCACGTGAGTGTAAAATACTGAAGTCAAGAAAGCTAACTCATGTCATATAGTGTTTTGAAAGTGATCTTAAAGGTAGGAAGTAGCCGCTGTAGGCACCCATGAAAGCTAACATTAATCAGTCATCATGGCTTCGCGATGCACTTTCAGAACTTGATCCTTCATTTGACAAACTAACTTTCATTGGAAGTCCGTCTCCAGAGACGGAAACTTCCATCTCACGCGAAAGACAAAAGCTACGCGTAGTTGAAAAACCGATGCTTCGCATTCAAGCGGCAGGAACGTTCGGTAGTACTGAGGTGTGATAACCTTCTCTTCTCTGGTATTACAGTTCTGGACCCGACACACAGATGGACTACCCAAACGACAGAGAAGTGTTAGAAACTTTCGAATGTAAAGAGAACGTTCGTGTCAGGCACGTGAAAGTGACACCTCGATTTTGCTCTGTCTAATACTTTTGGAACACCAGCTATAGATTTGGGCATATAACAAAGACACTTCGGGCATTGCAAAGTTCCACCAAAACGTCTTTGCGCATTGATGAGGATGGATTGCTGAGCCTCCAGTTCTTAATGCCGTCACCAAGAAGCGGTGGGTCAAATGCATTTATTGAATTCCGAGTGAGTTTTGTTGCCCAAATTGTGTCTGTCTCGTACTCACTTTGCTCGAAGTGTCTGGCACTGGATGAGGATATCTGAGTCACCAAGTACCGTAAATGTAACATGATGGTTGGTGCACGTTGGTGGATTACTTGGTAGATCTGGAATATATGGTCATGAAAAAGTATAGTATATGTACAGTATTCAGTCTGTTTAAGGTGATGCATGTCGTCTGTAAGAGTGGCTTTGAGGGTGCTAATACATCGTGTTCAAGGAAACTGATATTAATGACTATATGATGGATGCATGCTTGAAAAGATTCAATTCTCGTCTACAGAATACCGTCGAAGTAATCACCGGCATTATATCTGCTGCTGGTATATAGCGCCACTGAAGCAGCTGCAGGACGCAATCAACTGACCGGCGATGTTACGGAAGGGAGATTACTAACCAGATAAGGAATCCCGCGCGAGGTTCGAACGGAACATCCGTCGAATAGTCGCACCGTCTACTGCGCTATCTAGGCTTGGCTGTCCGTGAGGCCCCTCGGGTGTCTGAATAGCGGTTGTATGTGTCGTAGTATGCGGCTTTGCAGAGGTTGATCGATCGATGATGGGAAGGGAAACCGTCATTCGTGAAGGCGGGGGAGTTATGGTGAGCCTTTGCCCTCGCTTTTGGTGCGTTGCCGTCCCACATTGACGGTCGTAGCTAAGGCGTACCTCCGTAACAGCTGGTGACGGTTGCGTAGGGGACATGGATGGTTGAACGGAGGTTTCCGTGCAAACAGGTGAGGCCATATTATGAAACGAAGATGAGGGAGTAAGGTTGCATGACGTGGAAGGGAGTTCAGCTCGGTAACCGCTTGTGAGGTCACAGTCACTGCTAACTACCAGAGCAATGACTTGTTCAACGGGAACATTTTTAGATCCGTCAGGCATCTGAGATTATATGGGAGGCTTCGAGATAAACATTCAGAACCTAAGTGAGTGCTTACCAGTATTTTTCCAAGAACCCCAGGATTTTCAGCTTTGACGTCAATCATGGCAATGTCGGATTCCTAGAAGGAAAATTACACTCAGTCCCTAAAGGTGATCACGGAACACGCACAATTTGAAGCAAAACGTCCCCGGCTGCAAAAGCCTCGCCTTCCCTCTTCTTCCATCGTGTGATAGTCCCGCTTGTCATAAAAGGCGACATATAGGGCATAAGTATAGCATTACGCAAAAGTGTCTGATGAAGCCCTTGAATGATACGTCAGTTCAAAGGTGACATTATAGATACACGATCAATACATCGTCTCCTGAATGGTGGACCAGCATGAGGCGACTTCATAGTCGTCGACAGCAGAGGGCTTCGCAGAGACAAGCGAGATATAGAATTCAAGCTCATGGTTAGGGCGGTCATGTCGGCCAGCGACGTGATGACTTCCTCTTTGAAACATTCCAGTGATAAATAATATTGGATTTGTGGGGACCTAAGCGTAGCATGACGAAACTGGGGAAGATAGGATCTGGTATCCCAGTAACGGTAACCTGGTCGATTGAAACCGAAATCCACCGTCTCCTGATGACACAGTATTGTGTTCTCGGTTTGGCTATGGCATGACAACGAACTTGGATGAACTGATGCACTTACTTGCATCCAATGCAAGACACGAGGGTACATAACAAGTTCTTTCAAGTATTACATAGCAGAAACAACATAAAACAACAATCCATGGTTGGATCACAACCGACATTTCATTCTGTAATTCATGAGTGGATGACAAGAAAAAGCGGAAAATAGGACACATACCATGCAATGATTTTTCCTTCGTTTTGAAAGGCACACAAGGGTGTCATCTTCATGTAATCAGAAATCCTATCACCACCATCCAACACAATCACACCATCAGACGACCTCTCCAACTTCGACACAAACAAACAGACTATGATCTCCACTACAACTTCACTCGAAAAGCGAAGCTGCACACCTACACCTCCGTTCTCCCCTGCACCCCTACCCTCCGCCCCACCCGGCGTGACCTGGCTGGATGGGGCTCCGAAGAGCCAACAAAACCGTCAGACGGCCTCTTCATCGGAGTCGTAAAATTCGTCTTCGTCATCTTCAGGGGATCCAAGTGTTTGGAAGTCGACCTTGTATCGCAGAAGGCCGCCAATACCACCGAAACCCCTGACAAATTGGGCACCTTCCTGAGAGCGGTTGGTAACAAACTCAAGATTTGCACCGAACTCCTTATACTTCTCGGCGAACCACTCGAGAAGAGAGATAGGCTCTGCGGATTGTTCCATCTCTGTGCCGGTTGATTTATCTATAAACTTTTCGCGATCCTTTTCCTGTTCCTTGTTGACATGAACAATAATCTCCTCTGAGCATGACACGGAATGAGAAACCAGTCGATACAGAAACACAGATACAGAACTCACCCGCTGCTGCGTTTCGAAGAGAATAGCGAGTGATGTCAAGGTTCTCCCAGACAATGAGTGTCTCAACAGCGCCGAGTTCAAGTGCTTTCAGGGTGTCATCAATACCAAAGCAGTAGCGACTGGTGTCTTGGCTGATCTCATCGAAGTACTTCTGGATGAGTTTCTTCTCCTGAACGAACTTGACATTGGCCAACGATTCAGCCGCAAGTTCGATGGCCTGACGAAGAAATAAGCATCAAGTGGAAGATAATGGCGAAATAGTATGTATGCACCTGGTTGAAACCGTTTTCACCTCCGTAACTGACATCAACGATCTTGATAACCTTCGCAGCCAACCTCTGATCGAACATATCGCTCTGGCCGAGCTCAGTCTTGAAATCGGCACTCCCAGCAAGTACAAGGCCAGACACATTGACCTTATCATTGGTGATGAAATGCTGGACAGCAAGTTCGGCAACTTTGCGAACATAGTTGTGCCTTTTCTCGTCACGCAGACGAGAGAAACGCAAGGCAGACTGTCCACCACGGCCGTGCTTCTTGGGGAGATCGACGGTGAACTTGTGGATAACCTCACGGGTGTTCCCAGCGAGCGTACCAAATAGAGTACCGTTACCATCCATAACAATGAAACCGAACCTAGAGTCAGATTCCAAGAGCTCAGATAGGGCTTCGGTGTGGAATTTGTTGTCACAGAGGTACAACGATCTGTTCATATAGTGTAAGTAAGTGTAAATCTTCAGAAATTATAGTCTGCAACGAACGTGTTGATGGGCTTATGGGGTTCGAAATCGAAAGAAACTTTTTTCTCTTTCCCCTCATCGGTCAAGATAGTTCCAACGAAAAGCACGAGACCGTTCGGCGGAACACGGTTGTAGAGTTTGAGCCTCTGCTGAGTACTAGTAATTGCAGCAAGTACGGAAAGACGATTGACTCGCGATTTGATGTTGGAAGCGGTACCATACTCCTGCGTTAACATGGCGGAAACGCGAGAAATTTGATCCTGGTGAAGTGCAATCAGGAGAGATCGGATGGTATACTTGCCTATTGGGACAGACCTTTGGAGGTATGATGAGACTGATCATAGAGGTTCCCGCCCTACACAGTACTCAAAAATCGAACACATGGAGGAAAAAAGGAAGGAGGGTAAGTACCCTCTGGCGGAGTCAAGGCTCTTGATGAGCTTTTTGACCTTCCACATCTGAATGTTCTGCTCCGCAACATCCTGACTCATGCTGGGCGACGACAAAAACGCTGTCTAGTGTGACACGAGACGCAGCTGACGTGGAGAAGAAAAAGATGGTGGCTGTTCAGAAGATCTGTGTGCACGTTGCATTTGGAACTATTTATGTCCATGACAATTTTCTCTCGCGACTGCCCGATCAACTTATCAGTTGACTGCACAGAATGGCACAGAAGCGTAAATCCGACCAAGATACGTCTGATTGCAGAAAACGGCCAAAATTGTTGATAACTACCTCGGAGGACCAGCCTGCTCAACATACGACTTCTGCTGTGGAACAGCCTGCTACGACAGAAGTCTCAACTCAAATTCCCGACATGGATACTTCCACAACATCGCGTCTTGACTCACGACCACAGAAGAAACGTCGAATAAATAAGCTTGTTCCACCGAGACCATTTCCAACGGTGCCGACTTCTGTATCTGCTACGGGTCCACGTTCAGCACACAAAGAGGGGAAAAATCTTATCTGTGTCACGCGTAAGACTGCGCTCGGCGCGTATCTGCGACGGTGTAAGGACGTGATTATCAAAGACGGGTGTGTATTGCATAACAATCCCTATCTGATCAACCTATTTATCAAAATTCTAGTTACAAGACACTGCATTTCAGTGCTATGGGAGCTGCCATTCCTCATCTTCTGCAACTTGTCGTGGCCCTTCCATCGATCCTTCCTTTTGCTGCTGATGAGATAACGACCAATGTCACAACAGGGACCGTAGAACTCCAGGACGAAGTTATTCCGGAGGACGACGACGAAGACTTGACCTATGAAACACGAGGCAAATCGTCTTTGAACGTAGTATTGAAAATTGGAAACGGTGAATTCGAAGGAGATAAAAGCGGAGCCGTGAAGAAGAACGGCAAACATCGAGTGGGCACTACTGGTGGGCAAGGAACCAAAATTTCTAGTAATCGAGACCAGCGAATAGAACCACGAGCTGCGGACATCGTACTCCAAGAACCTGAGCAAGAAGAAATGGAAATGATTTGACCGTGGTTATCATCCGTCATCATACCATTAAGATGTCTGCAGTTCTCGATGCGTATGTTCCAGCAAACTCCCCGTCTCAGCAATTGAATCTTTTGTAGCTTGCTTCTGTTCTATGTATATTATGCATATACCTTAATTGGACGACTATTTGACGTATTGAGCTTTCGTCCGTCGAGTGCTTCCTCTGATTTTGGGTGTCATAACTCGAATTCATATTTTCTTTCGGTTGCCTCTTTCAGACCTCGAAATCATACTGACTTCTTTACCGACTACAGTCGAAGATGATTTACATATCCTCTAACAAACGATTGAGCCGTATCGTGGCTTATTATTACCGACCATATTCCTTGAAATTCAAATATCTTCCTGGGGACCTCTTACACAGACTCCGACAAAAAAACATCTAACCAACTTCCTGAAGAGCTGCAGATCACGAATCCATTGGATATCAAGTCCATGATATATACATTGTGTTCGGCTTTCCTAAAATTTAGATTTTTACTTGCCAAAAATGGTCGCAAAGGTGGTACTCTTGTGCCTAAATCGAGTGAGAATCAAGAAGAAATGACTACAACGAAGAAACTCACCCGATAAATGCACGTCCGGGGTCAATGAATGTACTGAGCATCCTAGTGTGTCAATCTCCACATGCAATATGGTTCAATGGAATACTGACATATATCCACGATCGCCTGGGATGCCGAGCTTCTCCATGAAGAAACCGAAGAATGCCTTGCTGTACATCTCATTTACTTGTTCGTTAAGGTTATCCAAGCTATACTGTGCCCGAATCAGCATGTTCGGAGATTTTACGAGGTCGAATACTACAGACGACAGTCATTGTGAAAGCAGGATCGAAGGTACCCTGGAATGTAAGAGTCTCATTGTACATGTACTTGACGGTGATATAGAGTTCTGGTTTTTTCAAGGTTTCGGCGCTGAACTGCAGATGGCTTGATAAAGCATCCAAGATGATATCATGATATCATCAACCTTGGAAAATTCGAGCGCAAACTTCTTGGGATCAGCGATCTGGAATGTTTTCAGAATCAAGATACATCAATCGACACAGGCACAGACCTTGACGTTCGTCGAGAGTTCGAGAGTGGGCATGGTGGGAGTGAAGAATTGATCCCTGAATCCCTGTTTGCCTTTTATCATACTCAGCTCATTGACGTCAGAAATTGGTCAGAAAGGCTCTCCGTCATCCCGCTTCTTTCCCTGAAAGGTGCACTCGAGGTCACACAGATCTATTTGAGTAAAAAAGCAGAGTTCAATGAACAACGGTTACAAGGGCGGTCTGGTTGCTACATAAATGGCGGTGCAAAAAAAAGACTATTCAAAGCCGGTAGATACATCATATGAAGTTGTAATAAGACAGAAAGAATATAGAAACCATCAATATCCATCCAGTGTGATAAGTCGTGAGTATCGTGAATCTTCGTCAAGTTGTAAATTTGAGACGTGTTGCAAAAGTGGTTCTGCTTCCGGATACAGAGCTTAGAAGGCATTGCCGTCGCCAATTTCCGAGTTCGTATCGTCCCACAGGCCCAAAGCAGCCATCTCTGCACGCATGTTCTGGATGAACTGACGCTGCACCCTTCCCAAAGCCGTGTCAGAACGCGAGGTCTCCTCCAACTCTTCACAGAACACCCTGAGTGCTGCATATCTCGCTCGATCAGAATCAGAGATGTCGTTGCCAGAATGCTTGGTGTCTGTAATCCCATCTTCGTCATCTTCATCGATTTCCTCAGTATCGAACCAACGACTGGGTTCCTCGATGTCGCCAGCGACGTCCTGACTGTCCTGATTGTCTCCACCTTCGTAACCCAAGCCGCTTGCGTTGTGGTCGTTGCCCATATACTCATCTTCATTGTTAGACCTATCGCTCGACGCGTCTTCATCGACTTCATAGTCCTCCGCATTATAAGAAAAAGCAGCGCGTGAGGCGGTATAAATCTCCTGCTCCCCACTCGGGAAAGTGATGATGACATGACTGCCTCCGCCGAAAGGATCTGTGAACAACAAGGGAGAAGGGAGATTATCCACGTTATCAGCGGAAGAGTAGAAGGGACAGGCGTATTCCCCGTCGTCGCAAGGAGCACTTTCTTGAGAGTAAATCGAGGCCGATTCGAATGATTTAGGTGAAACAGGAGGCAAGAATGGCTGCTCAGTACCGTTCAATCGCATGGGTGAATAAAGCTCGAGGGGTTCCTCCTTTTGCCAGGCTTGTATCAAGAAGATGTGTGGGTATATGTTTCCATGATCGAGGAGTTCCCGCGCGGCAGCCCATGTATAGTGGTTTTGCGCTCGAAAGCCATCCCTTGGAACGGAATTCTGAGTTTCAATGAACCGGGTGACAAAACGTTCTTTGAGCTTTCAAATAGTCAGATTAGCAGTCAACTCGATCCTTTGGAGAACACATACAAATTCGGGTAAAGCAATCCACTCATGGCGAGGAAGTAATTGATTGGTTTTGACGATGTAGCAGTCCCCCATATATCGGTAGAAAGGGCCGTTAGCAATGTCTGGGATGTCAGGAACCTGGAGGAAGACCCGGACAGCGTGACTGCAGAAGAAATCGTGATCGGGGACTGGAGGAAGAACCATCACACCCCTAGACGAAACATGACGTTCAATCTGGTCAACACAAAAGTCGTAGTAGATTGCAGCATCATGCTTGTACGCCAGACGGTCACTACCGATGATGTCCGTGTACCTAATCAAGAGAGCGGGGATGATTTCGGATTCCTGGAAAAATCTACTATGAGAAGCAGGGTTATCCAAGAAGGAAGGAATCATACGTCAGCGAATATCTCCTCTAATGAAAATAAATCAACAGGCTTCATCGTTTTGATGTTACTTGAGGTATAGTCCATGGCTCCAAGGGTCATGAGGTCTGACTCCTCAAGCGTAGGCACAAGAGTATCTTCTTCTGCATCAGGGTGTTCGTGCGCGAGCTGAAAGGTAAAGTTGGTAAAATCGGCTTCCTCAGGAATACGAAGAGCAGATTTAAAAGCATCAACTTGAAATTTCTGATCGATATTTACATCGTATTGAGTAAGAGGAAACCTGTCCTGATCGTAGTTGTAGAGCTTGTGCGCCAGCGCACAGTGGTCTAGGAAAGGGCGAGGTTCCATGTCTTCGTTCTCGGATCGGCGACCATGACGTAGAAGCTCGCGGAAATTGAGACGTCTCTTGATCGCAGAGAACATTGAGCAAGACAGGATAGATGAAGGTGTGGTGAAGACTCACGATAGTCCCCGGTTCTTAAATAGACGTTGAGATTTTGCCACCACCCATAGAAAGTGATGCTGGCCAAGGCCTAAGCGGAGGATCACACAAGTAATGCAACCGAAAGTAGTAAGTACATTGTTCGGGTAGAGACAGAAAGGACTCGATATAATGAGGGGATCCGGACCGTTTTCGCTCGTTCAAATTCGAGGACATAGCAGAAACTTCTGCGAGCAGTGTGATTCTAAAGAATTTCACTAGACATTTGAACGTGGGGCGGAGGGGCGTCGTTGATGTGGCGCAAAGCGTCTGGCCAGTAGATGTCGACAGTCAAGTCACGAAAGCCAAAGAGGACAGGTCGTGACATGGGGCATACGCGTGTCACCGCATCACGTGGGGGATAATGGCGCGTCGCGTCAGGCTCAAAAATCCGTTTTTGGTGGAAGCCAGGCCAACCTGAAGGGTCCACACCCCTATAGTTATTCTGTTAGTACCCCGTCCCTTTCTGTGCACAATTGTGCTTGCCTCTGCACTGTTTCATTATTGGAGATACTTAGCTCGTGCCGTTATATCTCATATACGATGATGATGCCTAGCATGGGTATATTGCGAAGCACTCGAATAATTCTCGATCTTCAAGCTTTGAGTTCCAAGCTCTCACTTACGACGTGACCTTGCTATTCGTCGAATGGGGATATGTGGTGACCATCATCTTATCTTATCTCCAAAATACTCATGTAGCGCAAATTGGCAGTCAACATTGATATATTGTTTGAGGGCGAGTATACTGCGGGCAGTGCAGGCAAGCAACCATCTTTTTCTACCATGTTGACTCCAGAGGCCTTCGTACTATTGACACTCCCAAATACCAGTCTTTCGTTCTCCGGTGTCATTCAAACTGGTGTCCTCAGCCTCGACTGCGTGACTGTTCAAGTCCCCAACTCCTCCAATCCGGTCAATCGGGACGTCTATCTCGTTTTTCATCTGGGTACGATAGAGATTCCATTGGATCCTGAACGGGTCATTCAAAGGACAGATGGTCAAGGGCATCGAATGTACACGATCTTCGACCCCACGAAGTCTGGCTCACCGGAGATCGTCGTCTCTGTGGCTCTGCCCAGTCCACAAGAGACGAACTTTATCTTTCTGGAAGACCTTGCGACATTCGAGACAATCCTGGCGCAATATGCTGCAGAGTTTCGCAGTATACCCAATGCCACTGATGTCAAAGTACCCGCTCCTCCACATGCCAACGAAATGATTGGATCAGGCTTTCCTGGCGCTTATGGGGATTTGAGAGGTCATCTTGTTGTCGTCAACGAGGAAAATGGAGAAGTCATGGCACAGTTCGATAAATCTACATTCAACCTCAAAGAAGATCCGCAGATTCATGAGCATGGGCATGAAAACGACGCAGTCATTATTGAAGTACCGGATAACCTACCAGGAGACGAACAGGATGCAACCGCGCTCCAGATGTTTGTTCGCGCTGTACCCCCGGACCAACAGGATTGGATTACAAAATCTGCCACAGTTGTTAGGTGTGTACACTCCCTGAAGTTATGAGCACATGCACTCAGCACATATACTTTCAGTCATGCGATCTCGACTACGACAAATCTGTTATTGACCGCAATAACCACTGCCTCAGACTATTATATCTCCCATTCTAAACCATCGCCACACCACCCTACATCTCCATTCCCAGCAGGTACCTCAACACCTCCTCCACGCGCCCTCGTCTTCTTGACGTCCGAACGGACACGTAAAGGTCTCGCAAGTGTTCATGCAATCAGCAGCCAAGCCGTCAAAGTCAGCTCAAAAACGGTCTCAACCATTGACAGCATGATTCGGCGTGCAACGGGCAACAAACCCAAGCAGGAGCGCCTCCTTTCCAAGCTAGCTACCCCCAATAACCTTTCCCCAACCCCATCCTATCCTAATATTTCCTCTCCACCATTCCCACCACGAATGCCGTCACCTTCATATGCTCATCTTTCGCCTCCACCAGGATTCCCTGCCCCTGCCCCGTCCACCGATGGAAAGCCACCACTCCCGCCGCGCCGGTCTCCATCCCCTGCACCCCCCTTCCCGCCCCGAGCTTCACCAGGACCATCAGACAAGCCTGCGATTGTGGCACCCCAACCACGCGCCCCGCTTTCCAAAAAGGAGCGGATTCTGCTGTCTGCCGACCTCATATTGTCGACAATTGATCATGATACCCGGAGGTTACTGGATACTGGTACCACATCGATTAGTTCAATCATGGGCCACAAGTACGCTCATCTTTTTTTTCGTCTTCTTCCATCAGCTGAGCGTGTTTTTCTTTGTGAGGTATGGGCCAGAAGCTGCTGAGACATCGCAACTACTAGCTGGGGCTGCACGTAATGCCGGTCTGGTGTATGTCGATTTACGTGGAATTGGGCGACGTGCTATTCTTAAGAGGGCGGGAAAGCAGTTTATCAAAGGACGCATCTCAAGCAATAAGGGTTAGGAGCTTTACTTTGCTGTCGCGGTATGGAGTAGTTGGTTCTATACCCGATCCTTTACTAGTTGTGTGTGACTGTCGCGCTAGGATTAGTTGGTAGCGGATATTTAGATTTTAAGGTTCCTCAAATGTCAATCAACATCAGTGACGGGATTTGATTACCGACATCTGAAAAGGGTGTGGCAATATTTGGGTTGGCGTATAAGCTTTTAAGCGCTGAGCGCTGAGCATTGATCAAGATGTTACCTGGATCCGTATCGAAATTTGTCGAGGGGCCATCACACTGGCACGCAAAAACCATGGTGGTCAATACGAGGTTCAGCACCTACATTAACCCAGAACTGTCTGGTATCCTACCCACCGATCTCAAGCGCGAAATACTTGAGACAGCAGCCTATCTCGACCCGGATTTCGCTCTGCGCCTGGCCGTCGTCTCGCGCGACGTCCAGCCATGGTGAGGTGACTTCAACCCGTGTCCTATCGCATCTCACACTCAACAGGGCGGAGCGCATTATCTATCGTGAGCTTTATTTCAGCGGGCAGCGATCCTACCACCGATTGTCCAATAATACATCAAACAAGCCTTCTCAGCTCCAAAGATTTAAGGTTGTGTTGGAGGCGCGTCCGCCATCTTTCTTCGCCGAGTACGTTCGTGCGCTGCATTTCGATGGAATTTGCGATGTGGAGGATGTTCTCCCTATCATCCAGGTTTGTACTGGCGTCACCAATTTTGGAATGTACGCTTCCTTCGAGGGCCCGAGAGTACCGGAGATCGTGCGCATCGTGCACTCATTACCACTACATACTCTGTTCATCTCTAACAAGAACCTTGCGGCTCTATTCACGCTCGACATCCCCCTCAAACCATTAGTCAATGAAGGTTCTACAAGTTCCGTGGAGAAACACGCGGAAGGGGGCTCACACGAAATTTCGGACTCAAAGGCTCCTCTCGCACAATCTTCCCTGCACACTCTCAGGCGTCTAGGGCTTGTAGATGGCTCTGAGTACCCTACTGAACATTTCCCCATGCTGACACACCTCGCGCTCATTCCCGACTTCGAGGACAAGTTCATACATCAACTGAAAGCTTCCCTTGAGAACAGCCACATTGAGTCCATTGTTGTAATGTTGAACTTCATCAACGCCCCTCGTCAGACCAAGACACTCCGTATATTGAGAGACAATACTGACCCGAGGCTGGTCCTCTTCACGCTTCCGGTCTCGCCGTCCCGGTATATCGAGGACGATCTCTGGGATCTTGCAAATGAGTTTCCAGACGAGGAGCAGCCACTCAGTATGTTTTTGAGTTTGTAATGAATGATGGCCCACTGATTGTTGTATAAATACAGCCTATCTAGAAGAGATTCAAAGTCCAAGGATCCTTTCTTTCCAGGAGCTAATGGAAATTGAGAGGGATAATCGGCTCAAGTCTCATGTTGATCGATTGTCCTTTGTATGACCAACGCTTTTGTATACTAACGCCCTATGAGTCTTGTAACAATATCTCACCTGCGCTCGCGGAATAAAGAACTGTGTAACTCATTCACTATCGTTGCAGCAGCTTTAACCAACAGAATATCTGGATACCCTGGAACTTCTTCGGGGAACCATCCCGTTACACACTTTCACAACACGGAGAAGTGAAGAGTGCTTAGGCTTACGTGCAAGGAAATGTTAGGCCCGACGTTCGGCGTCGGCCCTGTTGTTGTTGACAGCAAGGGAACTGTTTTGGTCAAGCTTGCTCTTCTGTTAGCCATCGAGTTCATCAAGGACTGGAGTATGTTCTTTTTGGAAGTAGTGCTCGCATATATTTTACCGTCACAGGTGTCGTCTTTCCTTCTTTGCGGCTTGTGAACATTGACTTTTCCGATTGTTCGAATTATTATATGTGGACTAAATATTTATAATCATCTGTAAAGACTTTTTTTGGTGTACCGTACTAGTTCTTATCTCGACTTCTTGAACACTGCTTCAATTCAAAACAAAACTCGAGACAACCCCTTGCCAGAATCACGAGGAAATCCTTGGTCAGTGTATGACCTCGTGTCAGTGTGTACACTTATCCTTGCGCTTGAGATGCTGCCGTTGAAGTGCTTCTCTTCGTGGTCGGTCTCAGTGGCAATCGGCCTTGGTTTATTCCCTGATGTGTCAATACAGGCCACTATAAGTGTTGGTGCAATTCCCTGGAATTTCATGTCATCTTTCTGTGAAAAAATAAGAGTGAAAAAATTGATGTACTGTACATGCTTTCCAGAAAGCGAACGCATATTCAAACGGAGAACCAGGTACAACCCAAGTCATGAGTGCGAAAAGCGTTGCGAAGCAGTACAGCGCTGCTGACTCGATCAGGATCTTGATTATTGTGGCGTAGGAATGCATTCCCCCTGCATCTACAAGCCGATAGATGATGGAGGCAGTGCAGAAAATTGGTGTAATCAACATCAGGGACCAAAAAGCTGTCAAGAAGCTAGTGACATTCGTGCGAGATAGAGCCTCAGCAAGTTCAACAATAGACATCCCTTGAGCCCAATATTAACGAATGAAATTATAATTGACTGATTGTGACAAACCTGTGGTAAGTATAGTAAATACAATGGGAAGGATGATGATTTTCCACTTTCTTTCCCAAATGATGAAAGTCCGCCAGATCTGTTCAGACGCGATCACAGTTATGATATGAGGATCAAGATATGTACAAGATGATATTACTGATCCTTACCGAAATACAATCAGCGAGGAACACGCTCACGGCTTCAAATACATTTGTCGCAAGGAACCAGGTAGGGTATTCAACCAAAGCTTTGGCGATCAACTCTGGGGAGTCACCATGGACGATGAATGCATGTCGAACATATGCCCAGTATACTGCAAGATCGGCGGTTGTTAAGAAGAAAAGTAGAGTCATGATAACAGTCATTCCCCGCCGAAACTGCCTTCGATGAATATCGAAGCTAGACCCTAGAAGTATTGAAGCGTTGAAAAGGGTTAGGTTGAGTTGAGATGGAGTAACAACATACAGATTTTAGACAGTGCAACTAGGAACACGACGAAATGGATGCCTGGAGTCAAAGTTGAGCTGGAATCTGGCCAGCTGTCGACAAAACAGAAAATTGTACTTGCCTTGCATCAACGCCGCAAAAATCACGGCATTGAAGTATGTCTCGACGGTTTTTTTTGTGATTGCATCCATGGTCCTCAGCTGAAGAAGGGAGGAAGGGACATTCTGCTTTTATAGTAGGTCTACAGGGCATCATACCACCAGTACTGATCGTTGAATCCAGGGATGTTTCATGAAGTAGGAATTTAAGTTGAGGTGAAAACACACATTGATGTAGGGATCACCCTTCTTGATTTCACAATTAAACGACAGGAACCATCAAAAAATGTTCGGTCCAGAGGTAAATCCACTTCGAAAGAGGCCTGGAACATGCGCGGAAAAATCCCATAACAGTAAACATGTTATTCGGAGATGCTTGCATCGAAAGTCAATGACCGGCTTATAATGAATACATTGTCTTCTGTGTCACGTCAAAACGTTTAATCTTTGTATCCAACATATCACGATAGAGAATCTTACATCTATCATCGCGTTTGAGCACTTTAATATCCGGTCAAGATGGGATCCTCAGTGATTGAAGTGATGGGTGAAACTGGAGATTGATAACTTACATGTGACCTGGTATACCTGTAGGTAAACTGGTTCCCCGTCAACCAGCAATGGGACAGTAGACAGCACGATCGAGAGCAGGCACATGAGTTCCGCTGTCGTGCAGGCTCGCTCCGTTCTCCAGGACCCCTGCTGTCATGGAGGTTCTGAAGCGTGGGGACAAGACGCTATAAAACCATCATGATTATGATTCATCTTCGGCAAGAATAAGTCTTATTGTCATAGTAAGATACTGACCCTATTGCCATAGCCCAAGATCGATGACGCTCTTTTTGGGCAGACCTCGCTACATAGGAAGAACTCAGGGAACATGATATGATTAGGGGCTTGCTAAACTAAGCTGGAGGAAAAGGTAGCAGTTGTCATGGATAATAATTCACCAAATACTAAAATCACAGAGTGGGGCGTATTTCGTATTCCATAATGATAATCAACGAGCAACGCAGGCACTAAAGCTCGTCTGGCTGAAGTACAATTGTGACAATGGTCAATGCGGCGAGCAGATGAATACAGAGGCTTTGTCTTCGAATCTGGGACGCCGGTATCAACCGAGATGAACCCTCAAAATTTTTTCATGAACTGACATTAACTTGACCTTCAACTCCCTCACGGGTCATCCACTTCTACTGCCACGCCATAGCCTCCATATCGGCTTTCTCAGCTTCCAGCATGATGAGGTCCAGCATACCCTTGTGACGTAGGACAAGTCGGTACTTCAGATTCGAGGGCCGCGATACCAGACCTCCTGTAAAGTCGTCCGCCAGGGGCAGATAAACCTTCCCGTTCTCGTAAATAGGTAAGATGTCAAATGCCCAAAGTAGCCTGAGATAACAGAAGGCAGAAAGATTCACTATTACATATTGGCTTCGAATACTGATTACTTACCTTGAAATTGCAATGTATATTCCCTGCAGCGCTATATGCATTCCAGGGCATATCCTCCGACCGTATCCAAAAGCCATTTTGTAAGACTTACTGTCTGGATTGTCTAAGAACCGCTCTGGCTTGAATGTGTCAGGTTCGGAAAACAGCTCTGGGTCTGCCAAGATAGCACTGCACAATGTACATAAAAGTAGGTCAAACGACACGGACTTTACAAGTATCATGACACGCACAAGTTATTGGCATATATAGTGCTACCTTTCGGGATAAACAATCCTTTGTATATGCTGTCTTCTGTAGCTGCGTGTGGAACGACTGTTGGAGCGATCGGCCGCCATCTTGGATCAAGAAAATAAACAATAAGTAATAGTGATGATAAGGAGAGTACTACCTCGTGATTTCTTTAATCAGCGCTTGCATGTAGGGTAAAGCATGTTGGTCTTCAAAGCTAGGCAGACGTCCAGCGCCAACCACAGAGTCTAATTCCGCTTGCGCTTTTTTCATGACGTCAGGATAGTGGAGCATCGCCACTGACGACGATTGAGAAACTATTACGCGCAAAGAGAATAAAGATTACCTACAAATAGCAACTTCAATGGAAGCGACAGTCTTCGTTGGTCGTTGTCTTTATGATAATAATCTCAATATGATATCGGACGCACTGTTTCTAGACCCGCTGCCCACGGAGACGCCGAAGCGTAGGCCAACTCGAGGTCATTAAGATTGAATTGTTCACGCCTTTCAAGCGCATAGCTCGTCATAGATGGCAGAGTAGAGCCCTTTACCATCTGTTCTTTGACCTTGTACATGTTCGACAACAGCAGCTTCTGATACTGAATTCGATGACGTTCAGGTTCCCATCGGAACCATTGAAGGAACCGCTATATGACACGTTAAGCGAAGGTATCATGACGACATCGTGATTTGTCCATAATTGAGGCTCACTGGGAGATAAAGAAGAAACGGCCACTGCGACGGGACCTCAGCAAATGAGCGAAGTTGGACAATGCTTACATACTGATTCGACAAGATATTTGCCAGGAATACTATCAATCAAACAGTATTCAGATTCATCTATACTCCAGCATTCTGAACAGACCTCATCCTGTTAAAAATGAGACTGGTCAAAGGAAGTGATGAATCTAACTAGACGACCTTGTAAAGTCTAGGGAACATGAGTCAGGCGGGTCATTTTTGCGAGCTGTACATACATTCTTCATTTGCTTGGGTTGCAAGTACGGCATCATCTGTCGTGCTCGTAATTCGGCGACCGTAAGACACGCAAAAGACAGTTGACATGACAAATCTGTCCGGATCGAGAATGAATGCATAGCACGACATAAGAGAACAAACCTTGACAAATGTGCACGATATTGGTTTGTAGATTTGCATTGAACAAGATCACGAAGAAGAATGGAGGATTCAATTGTTTGAAGTGGTTGATACTGCACGACGGCAGTGATGCTTAACGCAGATGACTGAAGCTGGAGAGCAGACTCTTCTTCAGTATGTGAGTATACAGCCCCAAATAGGAACGTACGGATCTCCATCGCCGCCATCTCGGTCCAGGCGACATCCCAATACCTCGCATTCCACCAGCCAGAATCTCATTTCTATCATTCATAGTCAACCTCCCGCCAATAGACACCAATAGATCCATTGCACTTACGCCATGATACTCCTTGGGCGGCCGGAAAAGATGTCGCCACGTTTCTCGAGAAGATCTGACGCAGCTTCGGCTGTTCCGAGAACTAGTAGATTCTATTAACAATGATAATGTGGATGTTACTGGGGACAGACCGATAACAGGTGTTCTCCCGAGGAAGAAAGAAATAACGGGGCCTAGTCTTGATCAGTCGACAAAAGAGTGCCAAATTTGTCCGGTACTGACCAAATCGTTCATTCCAGGACTTGAAGGTTTTCCACGCGTGAGTGGCTGGCAAGTCTTTCCTATTGTCGCCTAGAAAGCCGCGTGGTGGGCCAGGAGGAAGGTTTGTTGATCCAGACAACGGCCGCCGCAGAAACAAGGTAAGCAAAGCTGCGAGTGCTATACAAAGTACTACGAGAGAATACATTTTGAAGATCCAATATAAGTTCTCGGTTTTTATCAATTGCTCACGTTCACACGATATCTGATAAAGATGATCAGCCCCACGGAGATTCGTTGATTCTGAAACACGGGTCCTGAGATATGAGGTCAGTCGAGTCCCATACCCCTATTCCTTACACTGGACAGAGCAAAGTCCGAAGGCTGAGATCAATTACATCACCACTCACCATGTGCAGATTCGGCATCTTCGGGCCATCGCCCATCTCTCCGCGGGTAGTGTATCATGACGATTTATTTAACTCTACTAGATTCAACAGCACTTGATAGCTACTTCTGTGTACTTCAAAAAGACAGAGTTTAGGAGTAAAGGTATCAATCAGTCGAGGTACATGACAGATAAATGTCGAATGAGGTGCTAAAGCAGAAAGATTCTCATATGGTGAGTACGACTCAATCTAAGTATATGATACGAACCCCGGTCGTTCAACTCCGATAGCTTCCAGTCATACGAGTTGCGGACGGATGAATGAGCAATCAAACACCGAGTGAGAAGTGAAAGAGAATTCTCAAATTGTCCAGTTGTCGTCTAAGTGACTCCATTAACATCAGAACCGTAGAGCATTGCAGAGGCAAATTCATCAAGGGACAAATTAAAGAGCTGAAGGAGCCTTATTCAAGGGTAAAAAACCGTTGGGAACGACTGAAAGTGACTGAGAGTCTCGATGGCCATAAGCATGAGTCACTGAGCACCAGTAATTTGTCAGGTTTGACAGAGTTCAAAGTCGCATGTAAACGTGGTCCGAATGTATCATTCGTTCTGGCGCTACCATTCCTTGCAATAGTCTCTCATCTGCCTATTAAATCAGACAAAGTCTACTTGAAAGCATCTTGTAACGTTTTGCCTAAAATGGAACACGTCGGAATTGCACTCGACGAACGATTTAGACTACCTGTCCCATTAGAACAAACCTCGTTACAATACTGTGACCCGTTATGCAGAGTGGACCACGCTCTGATACCGCCAGTCATTTCCATAGCGGGACCCAGACCGCTACACATCTGGACCGGGAAGAAACGAGACCAGGATTTGTCTACTACTGACGGACTCGTGGCAGGAATTTGAAGCTTGACTGTGTTGCAAGATTTGACTATGATACTGAGGCTTCATGGATTGGAAACTCTACTTGGTTAGCAGAATGTCCCTTTTAACTGCGTTTGCAATTTTCATTGGACAGTGTCAGTTTTTGAGACCCTTACGGTTTTCCTCAAGCTTTGTTTTGTGTCATCCACCCACCCACACCTTTTCATATCCTGTGTAATATCACTGTTGAATCGCCTGGAGCGGTCATACTCTTTTGCTGCATCTCTACTTGACGATGGATCTGATTCTCTGTCACAACAATCCCCAAAAGACTGCCTTGGTTTCCCCTAATGGCATGGCTCACTATGAAATATCTACGTCAAAGACCAGCACATCCAGGGAGACGCACGACGTGTTTCTGTCCAAGATTACACAACCCCTGGATGGTGCCGTAGTTGGCGAGATTGAATGGGGGGATTGCTTCACTCCGACCTTTGTTCGCTGCCCACTTTTACGTGGCTTGGGAGGTAATGTAGGAAAGATGGGCATCGGGATGACAGCAAGGACTTTCTTGTACAAGCGAAGTCTGTTTAGCGAGTGTGTGCCAGGCATATGCTTGCTTTCTGTCAAGTTGGCTGACATCCGACTCGAATGGCAGTTCCCGGTACTTTCTTGACAACGCTGGCGTTGAGTACAGATGGAAGACAAAGAAAGGTGTAGGATGTGTCGTAAGTTCTCGTGATAGAGTTTTCAACTTCGAGGTCATTGATGACAAGCAGCTCACAAGTGTGCACGATAACAAGGAGGTTGCGAAGTATACGATGGGCAGTCGTGTTGAGGGTTCTTTCGCAGGCGAAAAGAAGACTTTCCTTCGAATACAACCTTGTTCTCTCGACCTTGATCTCCTAATCCTTTCCTTTGCCATTATGGAGAAGAAGAGACGCGAAAGAGTAGGAGACCTTGCGGGTTTAGTTCCTCATGAAGATGATGATGCACTAGGCGACGGGGCAGGGGACGGAGGAGGAGAGGCATAAGATAATCCTATGTTGCGTGGCTGCGTCATACTTTTTCGTCTGGAGGCTCTTGTCTGTGAATTTGCGAAATGTAAATCATACCCCATGAACCCAGTAGCTTTGACCCTCGCGAACTTGACAAACGAGAACTTTCGCGGGCAGTCGTTGAAGCCATAAATACATGATTATTTGAAATAGAGATACGATATTAGGTGTTTCTGGGTTAGAATTTCCATGGTGGCCCTTCAAGGTCCCAGAGGGTAATATATAGATAACGTGCACTCAACCATACCATTTATCTCCAAGTCTGAATTTGGCTGGAGGCCGCTGTGGGATCTTAGATTCTGTAATGTCGAAAACTTCTATAGCACGCTGAAGAGGGTGTGAGTCATATAAGTCAAAGTATGTGGAGAGTTACCTTCCATGTCGCCATGTCAAACTCAAACACCTTTTGTCGCTTCTGCAACCCTCCCGCGTAATCAGCGTCTGACGGTTGCTCACAAATGTCTGGATGCAAGCAATTAAAAAGGCCTTGCGACGCCGAAGGAGTCCCAAGCACTCACAGACTATTGGTTCGCCTTCTGTTGTCTCGAACGCGACTTTGCCATCGCGAATTAAAAATGACAGGTAGAAAACGTTCTCAACAGATTGAGCAAAATCGTTTGGATTTATAACGAATCTGAAGAAATTAATTGGTTCCCCTATGTCGGTTAGAATGGCTTCCAACTAAAGTACCATCAGAAAAAGTTGCCAAGTGCACATTCATCATAACTTACTTGTGCAACATTCTTTGTCGTCTCGTTTTCTGAACGTGCAATATCTCCTTCCTTAAGTTCTTGTGGTTTGCGCAGATCTTCTTGATTCTTTTCAAGTTTAGCACGTTTGACTGGCGCGCGTGTCTTCTGCTCTAATGATAATGGACCTAGCCTGAAGAATTATAAGAAAGGACTGCAGTAAGACAAATAGTGAATCATCAAACATGTAACCCATGACTGGCACCCGACGGCTCTTCGCTAGCGCCTTACGACCGATCTCGGCCCAATCAAGTGGTCTTGCAGCATTGTCGGCGTATTCCTCATCAGAGTCTCCATCAGCATGATCTTCCAACGACTTGCCACCCATGAAAGTGACAAGCTTTGCGATGAACTCGTCGATGTCAAACGACCCTGATCCTGACTTCATCGCACGCGCTTTCTGTGCACCCATGGTAGAAGCCATGAGGAGGAAATGCGAGTCAAGTGTTGCCTCTTGAGGTCCCTTGACTAGACGAGGTTCGGTATCGTCGTATACATGTTCAAGTGTTCATTGGATATACCTTTGCCGAACAATAAATCTGCCTGCTGGACTTGTTTCATTAACTGCTCAGCCGATAGATCATTTGGGTTTGACTTGTGCTCTGAAATCTCAGATCACACCAGTTATAATATTGAACTCGAAAATCGTCACCTTCAACGACCTTTGCTAGTGAGCGGTAGTTCTTTCTCACTGTGCGTTTCTCTTCGGGATCCTGATCGGGGTCATAAACGAAGTCTGAAGAAGATTGTATGTCCAGCAATACAAAAAGGGTGTTCTTGGACGCGTACTGTTATCGGTTAAATCGTCCATTTCTTCGTCCGACATGGCAAAAAAGTTTGTTGCTGTTCGTGAATTATGCTTAAGACGCACTTCGTTGTCATTTGTTTGGTTGACGCGTCTAGATGCTACTTAAATCGGGATCATGATCGATATTATTGAAGATTCGCGGGTTGCTTTTCGTACTATGTGCTTGTCTCCATGTACGAGACACTACATACTAACGTTGACCCACTGTTGATACTGACATCCTTGTCACTGCCATGGATATGACATTACAAATGAGGTAAATATGTGCATACATATAGCAGTAGGGGAAAATTGACATCTTCAGGACACCATGGACAGTATTCTCGAATAATCTTGCCTAACGCTCTGGAAAGTTTCTTCTAGCTTTTCCAGGCGCTCTTCTTTTTCCAACTGAGCAAGTATCTCCTAGAAGACGCCGTCAACAACGACACGAATACATTGTAAAATGAAGACGTACAAAGTTGAAGCGATAAAGCCTTTCTTTGACCTGTATTCGATACGCGCGCTCTGCACGAGCATCTGATGAATCGAGACGGAGGAGAAGAAGCATCTCTACTAAACGATGAAATTGCCGCTGCAAAGTATTATTCAATTTACGGAGCAAATCTCACAGGATAAACACTTACGCCAGCAATTTTTAAATCGTTCCGCCATTTCTCCAGCCAGGCTTTGTCGCTCGGAGGACCCATTTTTCCCTTTGCGATTATGGCATCTTTCCCACTCCTTTGACTCTTCCCGGCTCGTCCGACTCCTCCAACCCGTCCTCCCCCGTGTGTGACAGCCCCGCTACCGAACCCTTCCTCCATGAATTGTTGGTTGGACAACAGCATTCGAAGATCGTTCCTGTCTCGGAGGTCCTCGAAAGCTTCAGCAGGATCTTCAACGGTCAACTCCGCAGTATTAGGTTGTGAAAGGATGTGTTGATAGATTGCTTTATAGAGTTCCGCTAGAGATAAGCGTTAGGATAAGTTGGTCCATGCAAATACAGGTTTCTTACATCCATGACCACGGTGTTGATATGGAGGAAGAATCACAAATTGACTGTGGACCGGAAGTCAGCGACTGTGACTGTGAATTCATTACAGCAAGCACCTTAGCCTCATACGCGTTTTCTCGGGGAAAAAGTAAAAGGGATAAAGCGATGAATATCCAACGAAGTGATAGGTGGCCACATTCGGTGTTCCTCTTCTCTTGCGCTTTTCATATCTATGGTGTAGAATAAGCTTCTGCATATTCAAAGTCGGAATACCAACACACAAGATAACAAACTCCCAAGAATCCTCATCTTCATTGATATATGACCCGGCTTCGATATACAACAGAATAAATATTTGCATCCTGCGGTGGAGCTCTCTAAATCCGGGAGTACTCCAAGTTGCCTATAAGCAGTCAAAGAAAGCCATGTCCAACTAGAAAGAGACTTGCATGATATGCTTCAAATACCACGGATTCTTCACTGTCTGGATCCAAATAACGAGGGTTCGATGTGGCCTTTCCTTTGTCGGTAGAAGAAGGCACAGGACGTGTGTATGAATAGACGAGCTGTCCAGGGGGATGGAAAGTTGTCGCGTCTTTTTCTACGAAATCGAGGAACTTCTGTTCATCCTTAAAGTACCCTTGTTCGTGTCAACAACACGTATGGAAAGGTAAAGCGGAACACACCTGGTGGAATGAAGCGACCCAGCGTGCCTTCTACATCGTCTACCGTTGATGCAGAGACAAGTTTGTTGGTGTATTTCACGTTCAGATATTGAGTTAGGGATCCGGACGCGAATCTTAGCTGAAATCTTTTCCAGTGAGGCATACTCAATTTCGATGGAAATGAAACTCACGTCGATTTCAAGACCTTGGTATCCATACAGCTTTTCATCCTCTCCGTAAATCTACGGGCAGTCTTGTCAGGCCAAAACAGAGAGAAGCGATAAAGAACAAACTGGGTAGGTAAAAGTTGGGTGAAATTCGTATGATTCGTCTTCGGCAAGGTTGTTGGTGTCTTCTGTTGACCTGACTGAGATTGCGCGCCGCAAAATGTCAACAATAAGAAAGATTGAGCATGAAGAACGGGCTCACCCAGTGTGAGTTTGAGCGCCTCGTTCGCGTTGGAAGTCCAGTCTCCCATGTTATGTGTACAGTCTTGGCTAGATGCAGGAAGGGAAAGATACGGTCGCCGCGCTTCTGACGCGTTATTTGATCTTGTTATAGTGAGAAGGTGTGGACTTCGGTGGTGAGAGGCAAGCAGTAAACGTTTATAAACGTTTAAACATTAGTATCTCCGCATTATTGGAACTCCTACGGGTATTAAGATTAAGAAACTACAGAAAAAGAGTAGTAATAATTTAGGAATAGGGTAATCAGTGAGGGTGCAATGGATTAGATCCCAACACCTTTTCAACCAGAGCTGCCCAATCGACTCCTTCGCCGTTCCCAACTGGTACAGGTTTTTTCCGCTGTCCACCAGTTGATCTCTTGCCCTTGCTATCCTTCCCATTCCCAATGCCGCCAGAGAACTTCTTACCGGACACCTTCTGTGCAAGGCCTTTCACTTCACCGAAATCGGATGTAGCTTGAGCTCGGAGGAAAGCAGCACTTGCTGAGCGTTGGGCCAGACAATCTGGAGGAGCGTATCCATCAAGATTACCTACGTACTCTCCATGCGGATCTGTGCTCAATGAGTGACCGTCCTTCCACAACGAACCGCCGTTTGTATTGTTGAGTACACCTGTGATATCCAAGCTCTCACCACGTGCAATCGGTACAGGTTGCGATGGGGTAACGCAGGGCATGTCAACTTCCTTCCGGAGCACATGGTCAATGTCAACGGCAGAGAAGAAAGCCACACCCTGCGGTAGGTCGTCCATGCCCAGCTTGTACGCGAACACGCTACGCGTCCATAGGTTGGCAATCTGTAATGCGAGTGCAGCACGATATTTATCCTCCTCCTTGACCAAATACCGGAGCTCGTCATGTACGGATATGAGATAGCGCGCGTCAATATCATACGTGGTGATCAGGTGGTCCATTGAGACGATGAGGAGATGGAGGTAATCCACGCCGGATGACTGGACGACCCAATTGATACGAGAAGGCATGTAGTCGGCACCAAATTCAACCGGGAGGTATTCCTTGGATAGAGCGTAGGTTACACCGCAACCTAATGCCGGTGTCTGTGGTTTATCGGAAAGAGCGATCTCTTCAAGCTTGTTGAAGACGAAACTCTCCGTTCCACCGAACCAGAATTTGCGACCAAACATATCTGTCCGATGAGTGTTTTTGCCTTTTGTAGACGCATACAAATTCTCGGCGAGCTTTTGTGCCTCATCGGGAAGCATGGAAGGATTGGATTGCAGAAGCAGAAGGACAGCGTGACGCATACCGGCGCCGTAGATTCGTGAGTAATTGAAGATCTTAGCCTGATCACGCGAAATACCAAGGATACTGGCCGTCTTCGAGTGAAGATCTGTTCCTGCCGCTTTCGTACCCTCAAGGGTCATCCAGCCTATGGCTGTGGCGCCATGCAATCCAAATTGAGCGTCGCCCATACAACTAGAGATCCACAACTCCTCTGAATCTACATCTGCACCTACGATAGCGTATCCGTCGGGTGCCCGCACCATAGCTTTGAGCTCTGACCCCACACGGTTTTTCTTGGCATTGCTGGCCGTCAACCACGTTTTCTCAATTGCACGGCGTGTAACAGTACCCATGGTGATAACCTGCGGCAAGATGATGCCCCATTTTTTCTTCTCCCCGTCGACGGGCTTGGGTACATCAAAGCCCATATTGAGCTTTCGGTTCTGCCAGACGACCATCTGGTTCATGATACGATCTCGTGCACTGATCCAGTAGCTGCACTGCGCATTCATATCCAGCGCCTCCTTCGCCTCGCCTCCTGGGCTTTTCAAAGTACCGTCCTCCGCGTACTTCATAAAAGTCTTGCTAAGCGGGTTTCCAACGTTCGCCTTGTCACCGTCCTTGTGCGGAAGCTTGTAGAATAGATACCCTCCTCTTGTTGCTAACTCATTGAGCGCGTCATCCGCAGGGTCATAGAACGTCACTGGCTTCTGGCGTGTCTGGAATTGAACGTTGCCAGGCACACGGAATGTCCACCCATGTTCGCGTGAATAGTGAAGGGGCCATCCCAGCCAGGAAAGGCGGAAGAGAAGGGGAGCGATACGAGTGCGCACAGTTACGTCAAGTGTACCGGGTGGCAGGCCTGTTTTGGGTTTGGCGAGTTCCCAATACCACTTGGGCCAATGAACAGGGGGAGGTTTGACTGGTTTGACTTTTGCTTTACGCTTCTTCTTTGGTGCAACAGGGACCTCGTCAGACGCCGCGTCGCCGATGGTGACTAATGTCCAGTCTAATTGTTTCGACCAGGCGTCATTGTGCTCACCCGATTCGTACACAGTCTTAGCCAGTCGCAGTACTTTTGACCGAACATCATCACTTTTGTCGCCTGTAGATACAGCGAGTGCAAGATCAGGTTCACCCGAAGTCATTTCACCGGTTGAGAAAAGCTTTCCAGCGTGTCGTGGTGAGAAAAGTTGACCAATTTTCCTTCCACCTGAGGTTGGGATGTATTGGATTTCATCTCCATCGAGGTAGTGCCAACGTTCTTTGTAGTGATATTGGAGAGGATGGCCATTTAACGAAAGCTTCAGAAGGAGCGGTAATGTTCTCTCGAAAACCTTTTTAGCAAAAGGATCGGTTTGAATTTCCTGATACCAGACCGGAACATGGTTTAGGTCTGGGAATGTACTATCAGGTATTGGCAAAACTTCTTCGGCTGGTGACGCAGCCTCTTCAATCTGGTCAAATCAATCATCATGACTACGTGCACTTGAACAAGACTCACCGTCTGGGGGATCACTCCTCTTGACTTTCCAGCAACCTTCGGTGACCAATCCAATTGGCTGAGCCATACATCGTTCTTCCACGTCTCTTCGTCGTTCATCAAGGACTTTGCTTCTTCGGCCAAAGCTCTCAGTTTAACCTTGACATTCTCCTCCATTTCCCGATACACACCCTCCGCGCACTGGATGTAAGACTCCCACTCGTCATTGACAGTGAGAAAACTAGATCCCATGGTAAGAATGCCAGCAAAAGATACCGGATGAGGACAACCGGCAAGGAATTCGGGGAGCGCAGCTACATAGACTTGGTACGTCACATCGACATCGTCGGCACAATAATCGAGATACTCGGTGATATTGTCCCGGATATCGTCAGGAGTGGCCTTCAGAAAGTCGTCTCTTATGCCCTTGTCTACGTCGATATTGCAGTGCAGTTTCGCTACGTCGGCAAGCGAGTTAGCAGATGTCAGCTCCTCCCATCGTTTCACTGCCACCTCGGTCTCCGACGGAAGCTCCTCGTTGATAAGGGACGGCAAGCTGTCTTCCATGTCCTGACGGAGACGACGGAGCTCTTCCTTCTTGGCGGAATCCACCTCTTCCATCATACGCTTCTCAACTACTGACATGAGTTCGAGGATAGCCTCTACAGCCTCCTCCTTCTGCTCGACTTCTGTCTCCTTCGATTTACGATACTTCACCCACGCGGGACGCTGGTGAGAAGAGATGCCCTTGACAGCGACATGTAACGCCATAGTATCTATGAAGCGGTTCATTGTCGGTTTGACATTGTACTCCTCCAATATCCTGCCACGATCGTATGATACATTGTGCCCCACGATGACCCTGGGGACGGTGGGATCACCTAGCGGTATCAAGTGTTGGGTATTCTTAGATTCACCCAACAACCAAGGGGATATCCAAGAGTACCAGCCATTTGGTGATACTGCGCATGCAATGATCGCGTACGGGTGATACTTCGGCATCGTCTCGACGTCAAACGTGAGGATTTCCTCAGGTTTCCCGTCGTGCATCGGACAGGAGACGTGTTCGCTGTAGCTCGAGCCGTCTGGGTGGTAATAATACTTTGTCCATCCACTCTGAATCTCCCAATGGTCGGGTTTAGGAGGCAGTTGGATGTTAACAAAGGATTTAGCGAGTCCGAGCCAGGGTTGGGCCTTGTGCGAACCGATGCGGTAGAAATGCTCGAGGAGATTGGAGCCCTGCAACGGTGGGAGTGTGAAGCCGGTATCTGGGAGGACTGAGCCTTGACTAGGGTCGAGACCGTGCATCTCGAGGTGCTCGCGTGCGATATGGACGAAAGAGGGGTCTGGGGGTGGAAAGGAGACATTCTTGAAGATCTGTGAATGGAGCTGTCGTGAGAGTAGCTGTACGCCCAATTCATTTCGCTTGGCTGTTGGGGAGGACATGAACTTTATGGAGATGGGAAGTTTGAGTCAAAAAAATGACAGACCATGATGAACAAGGGGCCCGTCTTCTTTGACCCTCTGTGCTTCCTCCGGCTCAGCTTTTGTTTGAGGGATCTTGGGTTTTCTGCTTGATGAAGTGGCTGACGTTGGCGCCTTTTGCTGGATTGCTTGTATGTTGGTTTGTGCAGAAGCATGAAACCACCGAGACAGGTGAGGACTTGGTCGTCTGGGTCTGGTGAGTGTGGAGACTGGACGGAGCATTGAAGCACCATGAAAAACAAAACCCGTATACAGCGCCTTCTGCGTTTCGAGAGAAAAAACACGAACGAGCCCCTTCGCGAATTTGACACCGAAAATGGAAACGCAACGCGCGACCAGGGGCCTGAAAACCAAACAGTCATATCTAATCAGATAATGATTTCTGCGTCGGTCGAGTGCCAGCGCTCGGCGTTCAACAGCTCGTGCTGAACGACAACCTCCGTTGCCAGACAGATGCTGTCGAGCACTAGCTAGCGCGTGTAGATCGTAAGCGAGCGCAACAATGTACAAGCCGTTGCCGTCAAAGGTCACGAGACGGAACAATTAGGTCCGTCCGTTCCTTTCGCGAGGGAAGATCATGTTTGCTCCTGTGAAATACATTCCTTAAGGCCTTACTAGTCCTCTCAATACTATATATATACCATTCACGGACGCACACCCAATACCTCTTTTTTACTGCTCATCTTCATCTCCGGCCTCCGGTAGTCACCCATGTACGCCCAGGTCTACAGAGCCAGGCTCGCCTCAGGGGCCTCGCTGAGGATAGCCACTTTCTTTTCGACAAGCAGAAAGTTCGGTACTGCCACCGACACTCCTGCATCGAGGAAGTCGAAACTATGGAAATCGGCTGATGAAGCCATTCAGGACGTCAAGTCGGGTGACGTCTTTCTGTGTGGAGGTGTGGATTCATCGGTCAACCAGCGAATTGCGTGTCTGATTTTGACCTCATACAGGCTTTGGCGCAGCTGGCATTCCTGGTTCGTATCATGTCCGGCGTTGGGTTGCATTAAAACGCTAAATTGACTCGACAGATACACTCCTCGGAGCGCTTGCCAAGCGAAAGGACACCGTGAAGGATTTGACTGCCGTATCCAATAATGCAGGTTCTGCAGATTCGGGGCTTGGTATGACACGCGTTGATCTGTTTTCTGTCCCGCCTCATTGTATACATCACAGGAAAGCTTCTCAACACAGATCAACTTTCCAAGGTCGTCGCGTCATACCCCGGAGGGTGAGCATGACCTTCAACAATAAATCTACTTATCCAACAATCTTCAACAGAAACAAGAAGTTTGAATCCTTGTTCCTCCAGGGTGAAATTTCACTGGAGCTGGTGCCCCAAGGAACCCTTGCGGAGCGCATTCGTGCCCATGCGGCTGGAATTCCCGCCTTCTTCACACCCACCGGTGCATCAACAGCAGTGGAGGAGGGTTCCATTCCTCAACGGTACAATAAAGGTGGCTTTGCAAATGGTGTCGCTATTCCTGGAATTTCAAAAGAGGCAAGGGAATTCAATGGAAGGAGATATGTTATGGAAACCGCCATCGCAGGCGATGTCGCATTCATCCGCGCATGGAAAGTCGATGAGACAGGAAACTGTGTGTTTAGGTATGTCGCAATCCTTTCTCTTCCTCAATCATCCCCAGTCGCTCAAGTGGTATTGTTTGTTCCTCACAGATATGCTTCACAGAACTTCAGCACCGTCATGGCCAAGAACGCAAAGCTCACAATCGTTGAGGCCGAGCGCATCGTCCCTGTAGGCTCCATCTCACCCAACTCCATCCATCTCCCGGGGATCTACGTCGACCGCATTGTCCCCGCAAAATCGGAAAAATTCATTGAAATCGTCACTCTCGCTCAGGACCCATCATCCGACGAGTCTACATTGTCACCTGAGAAGGCGGCCGCACAAGCACAGCGCCGGTACATCGCAAGACGCGCGGCGAAGGAGATCAAGGACGGCTACTATGTCAATTTGGGAATTGGGATGCCGACACTTGTTCCAGAGTTCCTCGACAAGGGGATACGCGTGTGGTTGCAGAGTGAGAATGGGATTTTGGGCATGGGACCATATCCCACGAAGGATCAGCTTGATGCGTAAGTTCTCATTGAGTTAGTAAAACTGAAAGTCTATATTGACTGACAACTTTTTCCAGCGATCTCATTAATGCTGGCAAGGAGACCGTCACTCTCGTTCCTGGAGCCTCTGTCTTTGGTCTGTTTCATCTCTTACAAAGTTTGACGCTTCGTATCAACATTTCAAACAGACTCCAGTGAATCTTTCGCTATGATTCGTGGTGGCCATGTCGATGTTGCTATTCTTGGTGTGAGTGTGCTATTCAAGTTGATCGTATTACTCGTTTTTGCTCACACTCAACGTCAGGCTATGGAAGTTTCTCAGGCTGGTGACATTGCCAACTTCATGATCCCAGGAAAAATGCTCAAGGGTACGCTTCTTCACATGCGCTTTTTCCGAGGTGTCCGATTTACGTTTGTGTCTCAGGTATCGGTGGTGCCATGGACCTCGTCTCGAACCCGGACAAGACCAAAGTCATTGTCGTCATGGAACACACTGCCAAAGGCGGCCGCCATAAGATCCTCAAACAGTGCGCTCTCCCTCTGACTGGCGCACGCACCGTTAGCACCATCGTCACCGAGCTCGCTGTGTTCGACGTCGACCGTGTTGCGGGTCAATTAACGCTCACTGATCTCGCAAAGGGCGTCACTATTGAAGAGGTCCGGGCTAAGACTGGATGTGACTTCAATGTACGAAGTCACCTTGGAACGTGGTGATGAAGAGACTTGGTTTTTTCACCTCTTTTTTATGCTGCTGCCGATAGCTCTCCCGAGCTGATTAGTTGATGAGGGTAGCGCACAGTGTTGTGTACGGAAGTTTTGGACGATCGTGTTTCTTGTTTCCATGTAAGTATATCCAGATGCATTGCACAGGATGTATCGAGTTGTTAGCTGTAATCTTCGTACGAGCTTTTTTCTTAAATGCACTTTTTTCACCTCAATCTGGGCAATGTATCATTAGAATCACTTCGGGTCAGTGATGGAAAGTCTTTGTCTGCTTCATTACGTGGTTAGATTGTCTCGGCAAGCAATGACGCAAGTGATGCCGAGATTCGGCCGAGGCGCAGTCTTTGCGAGTCGTCACCTCTCTGACTGCTACCACCACCTACCTGACCTGCTAGAGCGAGACTGTTTCAGGGATGATTGCATCTCAGGGCGCGCGGACCACAATCCGCCATGTCCATCATGTTCTCCCGAACAAAACCGGGGTGGGCGTCTCGACCACGAGAGGCGTTCACATCCCGTCGTCTGTTCGGGTCCATCATCTTCCAAATCTGGCAAATCTGGGGAAAACCCAAAAACTTATTAGCCATTCCAAACACCTAGTCACCCAATTCTTCAGACTCCTCACAACTCCTGGCTTCCGTGCGCCAGTTCCAGCGACTGTTGCAAAAGCAGTCAACAATAGCGTGCGGTATCCTACTATCCAGCAAGGCTTCTCTTTCCATGTCAAAAATGCGTTGTCTGGTTCATCCAGGGGAACATTCCTCCCTCGTGCTCCTCGTCCGATCCCAAGAAGTGTTGCACAAGTCGGTCTTGGAACCGCCAGAAATTTCTCTTCTACCAGACCCATCTTCCAAAACTTGGTAGAGAACGTGCCCATTGCAGGACGTGCGATCTACAATGCTGATCTCGACGTCAAGCTCCGTAAGGAGAAAGAGACGATGAAAAAAGTTTCCAAGGGTTCTTCTACGAAGCAAGGCGGCAAGGAGAAGCTCAAGCCCCGAGCCCGTGCTTTCTCCGCAAAGGAGAACCAGTCCATCAAGGACGCGACGCAAGAGGCTGAACTCGACAAATACTTTGTTGCACCTGTCGTTCCAGATGTAACCACGTGCCTCTTCATCCCTCTCGCGCCTACCCCCACGGCTCGAGTCCCGCTCCAAGAGGACCCTGGGTCATTGCTGCCCCTTCCTGCATTAGCATCTATCTCAAACAACCACGAAATACACTCCCTGCGTGTCTCATCGTTGTTTTCCCGCCTTGACGCCGCGGATGTGTGGACCCGCGGGGTCAAGTGCTCCGCGTTCTCACATGGAGGCGGCACAGAGGGCGTCTGTACCATGCTCGAAGTCGAGTTTGTGGGTTGGACGAAGGCTGAGGTCCGTAGCGTGATCGGAGAAAGCGGGACAGGCTGGTGTGTCCTCGAGGAAACGAGGACGTCAGAGTGGAACGGCTTCGGTGCCATGAACGACTCGGATTTTGACGATAGCTTGTCAGATACGTCCTCCGTCTTTTCAGGAGCGTTCGAAGGTAGCCGAAGTGGGAGTCGTGCGGATTTGAAGGCGGGGTTGGATTTGGTGGATCCTTCCCAGTCGCTCATACTGCCTACATTGGACTTTTCTTCGTCCTTTTTGGCTGCCTCGTCGCCTGCCCCGACACCGCAACGCACTTTGTCATTCGTGCAGTCCGATGGGGACTTCGACCCGTGGTTGGACAACGAAGCACCTTCAGAGAGTGGTTTGAGCACCGATGGCTGGGTTCATTCCTCGTCTTCAAGTGGGTGGAATGGGTTTAGCTCACAGTTTGCAGGGAAAGTGGATGCTGTTGGGTTCTAACAGGTAGTCAATTCATCGATATAAACGCTGTTATAATTGTAGTCTTTCTTCTCGGCTTGTATGTTTGTTTCGTCATCATAAGAAAATTTATTATACTGTCCAGGGTGTGGCGTCCCAACGTTCCTGAGCATCTATGCAATTGGCAAGCACAAAGACTCATTAACCAGTTTCACTCCAAATATTAAAGCCAAGAGATGCATTAAATCTACGGGTACAACAGAATATATATATATAAATGATATGTAGATTTCCCTAGAAGCTATGCTTCTGTAAGTTATACTATAGGTGAGTTTCCCTTCGCGACCAATAAATAGTCGCGTATTGTAAAAGATAATTGTAAAAAAGCAATGAAAATGTAAATACGTGCATGCCGATGATGTGAAGATAACGAGAGATGGTGCTGTGATTTGCGCATTGAGATATTCCGCCGTTGACGAGTTTCTTTGGATTTTTTTCAAGATTTTCTGAGGATAGCTTGTTGGGAAGAGAAGAGACGAGGGACAAGGCACAAGAGAAGAGATAGGAAAATAGACACAGGAAGAGATGAGATGAGAGACCAGGAAGAGATGAGATGAGAGACCAGGAAGAGACGAGATGAGAGACCAGGAAGAAAAGAGACGAGAGATCAGTAATAAAAACAGAAAGAACCCAGAAGACGAGAAATAGAGCGAAGAAAAAAGTAGTCGGCATCCAAGTTCCCAGCTATCTAGAGACGATTCAAGGTAGGCGCCCCACGAAAGCGTACCCATGAGAAAATGCCACGAAGAGCCGTCGAAATCCTTGCGAAAAAGCTACGCCAATCATTAGAGCCAGTTTGAGGTGACATAATCAGATGGTTGTCACAAGGCCCACTAGTCACAAGAGCTGGAGAGTCTGGTACCGAGAGAGAAGAGACTTGCGCGTCTTTGCTAGAAGATCGTGTAAAATCAACCGGGACTATCGCCACATTCTTCTGTGCTTCTTGAAGCCCAGGACGTGAGATGGGAGGCGAAAGGATGCTAGGCTCATTCAGAGAGGCTGACTTAACTTGGGTCAATTGCGGAGGCCGAGGATAGTCATTAGGACGCTCCTTTGCATCAGCAAAAGCTAGAGCCGGATGAGAAAGAGTTTTCTCTCGTACCAGTACCCGAGGATAAGTCCCTTCTCGAGCATTGGTGAAGTCAGGGGAACGGATCGACGGCAGAGATGCGGGAGACCGAGTTACTACTGAGTTTCTTCGCCTTAACGTTACCTGGCGCTGCTTAGATATGGGATCTTTCGACGAGACCTTGGGAGCTGGCTTGACCTTAGGTGGCGCAGACTTAGGCGGGGATGTTCTAGAGGACGGTTTTGCCATAGTCTTGGACTTTAAAGTGGCTTGAGGAGGCGTCCGGATGGGCGAAGGATTCGGAGGGACAATCGGAAGAGGAGTCATCTTGGGAGGTATCATGAATACCGCAATGGGTGGAGATCGAGAGACCACGGGCTTAGATGTAATTGCAGGGTGGAGCGCGACTGTGAACTTTGGTCCTACCAGAGGTTGACTCTGGGGAGCCTGGGGAGGGGTAACTGTTGAGCCGTCTACGACTGCGTTCTCCTTTTGCGCCCGCCTAGTCCTTTTTGGAGGCGCCGAGAGTTTGATTCGCGGGCCAACTTTGACAGGATTGAAGGTTGGCCGGTCCGCATCCATCGGTGATAGGAGGTGCTGGTCCAGGATTTCTGTGAAGGGCGACCTGAGAGGAGAAGCACGTGACTCCACTTCTTGAATTTCGTCTTCCGAATCTGGTGGTGTAATGGTCACCTCGGGCGTCCTGGGGATATCTTCACGTATGTGTCGCTCCTTGACGGATGGAGGAGCGCGCTGAGCAAGTTTCTGCCGTATGATGAGAGGCGGAAGAACGCCACCTCTCCCTGGAGAATGTGACTGGGGGGGACTCGGACAGGAAAGCATAGCTAGAAGTACCGGATCCGCCGTTTTGCGCATAGGCAAGGGCGGAAGAGGAATGTTCGGTGGAGGTGACAGCACTGAGACATCAGGACTGATATCCGGAGTGGAAACTGACTGAGCCGGGGAAGCGGGAGGCGTCACAGGGTTCGGAGATTGGTCGCCAGGACCGGAGAATAACGCGCCTATTTTCCTCCATATGCTCTTCTCGCGTGAACGTAGGGCAAGGAACTCAGGAGAAACGTAAGTGAAATCGGGGTACGGGTCAGGCAAGCATGGTAAGCCTTCCGTTATAGTGCACATAGATGTACTCTTGGGGAGAGGAGTTGAGTGAGGTTTCCAACGGGGAGAAATTGCATGAGCCCGCATCTGATCCCACCGGCTTCAAGGGATCAGCTTTGTCGACAGTGAGCCATCTTGAAAACTTACATTGGGTAAAACCAAGGATGGCACATGATATCTTCAAGCAGAGCTGGTTTCTTGGAGTCTCTGCGGAGCAGTTGACTAAGAAGATCCCGTGCCTCAGAAGAAACAGCGTCTTCAGGTTGGAACGTCAACTGTTCACATAGAACTGCCTCTAGAATTTCGTCACGCGATTGCGCCCCATCTCCAAATGGAAGCTACCATACAGATCAGCACAACAGGCGGGGAATCTGAAACTCAATTAACTCACTCTACCAGTAAGCATACTGTATAGAACGACACCAAGCGAATGAAGGTCAGCCTCAAAGGAGTAGGGTCGTCCAAGGTGAACATCCGGGGACATGTAATGTGGGGTGCCGACCTGCTCTGCAGAAGTGTAATCCGGATCGTTAAATTTGAATGATCCGGATAATGCATTAGGGTCTGCTATAAAGTTTACATGTGTGACTGTAGACGCTTTCAGCCGGGTAGCGAGTCCAAGGTCGATCACGCGGATGTGACCGCTTGAGGTGAATACGACATTCGCAGGTTTGAGATCTCGGTGTAAAACCATGTGCGCCTTCATCTGCTCAAGTGCGATGAGCTAATGAAGAGCGGTTAAGCAGGTTTAAGGAATAGCAAGAATGGGTGGCTGACCAGTTCTGCCGTATGAAATCGTGCTCGCTCCTCCGAAAACCGGGTTTTGACAGCAAGATTGATTGCCAAGTCATGACCCCCAAGGTAACGCTGGACAAAGTGTAAAAAGCAAAGAACCCGTGAGGTAGGTCCAGGGACGGACCGTGACGAGATAAAAGTTCTCCTCATCATGCCAAGACCCCCATAAAGGCAGGACGAACGAACAGCCACTCAAATCTCTTTGAATTTCCTGCCCGTTTAATATGTTGTCCTCATGACCTTCGCCTTTCTTGATGACTTTGATGGCAACTTCCTCTCTGGAGATCCAATCCCGAGCGAGATACACAGGCCCACTACGACCTTTACCAATGAGCTTTAGCAGCTCGAAATCGGCAAGAGATAAGCGGGATTGGGTCCCAGGGATCTTGAAAGAGGATAGAAGAAAGCAACAGCAGCTGTCAGCCACCGAACGACGAGAAGAGGGGTAACGTACGACTGAGCCTGAGAATGAAGACGAGGACGAGGATGAGGACATGGAATCGAACATGATTACGGAGGTGGACAGATAATAAGAGACCAATGGCGCAAGAGAGTGTAGTAGACCTCGGTGCAAGAAGCAAAGAAGAACAAAGGGTTTGAGACATTGGATGACAGTCATTTATATCACCAATATTTGAGTTTCAACTGGTGGTCGAGGAAAGAACGGGAAATGCTTACTAATAAGTTCATGAAGAAAAAGTAGGAAATGATTCGGTCCCGCGCGCCACATCTGTAACACAAACCCATTTCCTCAGCGGCCTGTTTACAGTTCCTCATCGAACTCTCGCCTGCTGGGATGATTATATGCTTGCACCTGTACGACATTAGACCCAGCAAGAAGCTTTCATAAACTTTGGGCTCGTGCCTCACTGCAATTGATTGAAGCTCATGCCTCAGCTAGTTCAATGCTGACCTCGGGAAAGTATTGGAGGGAAGGTACAAGGCAAGAACCTCTTTATTTATCACGCTTTTGATCCTGACGTCTCGATCGGCTGCTTACTTGACGCAATTACGTTTATGTGGACATCTCAGAAGGGCGCCACAACTTATGGCATTCGTCCGACTGCAGCTACTCTCCGCATTCAAGGTCGCATTGATCGTTCGGTTACGCCCCGCGAGATGCGCCCCATTCTTGTTCTGAGCCTTCTCATTCTCACCACCTCCAGCACGAGTGTTGCCCTCCCCTCCGAGCTCTTCTCCCCTCTTGTGCCTCAGAAGATTCGAGCGGATTTTAACAGATTCAACATGAACCATCGTTACCCGCAGTATACAGACACTTCAGGTATATGGCAATCCTTCACGCCCAATGCGTGGTCTAGTGGTTTCTTTCCCGCTACCCTTTACGCCCTCAATGAGCGCAGCATACTCTGTCCACCAACTCCTGCCAATGGTCTCGGCATGGTCGATTGGTTGGATTTGGGACGCTCTGCGATTGGCAATCTGTTGCCGGCCGAGCCCAAGGACACCCCCGACCATGATCGGGCGTTTTTAATTGCTTTTTTAGAGGAGCTTGTAATGTACGTGAGCAACAAACGTGAAGCAATCTACCTTGCCTCTTAGGTCGAAATAGAGATCCGAACAATACAACCGCAAAGGCTGCGGTAGTTGACTTCGCTGAAATTCTAGCAGATCGCTTTAACCCTGCCGTTGGTTGCACGAGAAGTTCCGATGGATCAGACCCCTATGTTAGAACTTTCTCCATCATATTAGCTCGGAATCGTGGTGTTAACATTGCTGGATCTAGAAAGTCATCATTGACGTTATGATGAACCTAGAAATTTTAGTTCTTGCTGCGAATTTCACGAATAATTCGACTTTTTACAATATGGCCATAAGCCATGCAAATCACACTATGTGGAACCATGTCCGGGACGATGGTGAGCATGACAACGAAAAGTGTTCACCCTACCTCGGCTCAATCAGGTATTATCGCTCAGGCTCGACGTGGCAGTTGGTTGAGTACGACTCAATCACGGGTGAGGTCGTCAAAAAACGAACGGTACAAGGGTATTCAGATGATAGTACCTGGTCACGCGGTCAGGCATGGGGTATTTATGGGTTTGCAAACAGTAAGCAGAAGTTCTGTTCAGCTTCGCCGGGATCGGTCACTTGACCCAAAGTGTGGACCTTGTCTTTCAGTGTTTAGGCTTACAGGTGACAAAAAGTATCTTGAAACAGCGCGTCATCTCGCGGATTACTTCATCGACCACATCCCTGACGACGGCATCGTTCCATGGTGACTTTGAAGTTCATTCAACTATCCTAGAGTTTTACACTAGCGATGCAGGGATTTTGACGCACCTGTCTTCCCGGTCCCTCGGTATGCTGATTCCTCTGCTGCATTCATTGCCTCAGCCGCTCTCCTTCTCCTTGCGCGGCACGAGGTTGATGAAGCCAATGTAGATCATTATACGTATTCAGCAACACAGGTACGATTGATTGCATGTGTGATGAGTTGTGACTCGAGTGCTTACCTTCACAAGATCGTAGATGCTATCACCTCTCTAGCATGGGTACCGTCTTGGGAGAGCCTCTTGTCGAACGCGACAGTGAACAAGCCGGCAGGCAATGCAATGACCGGATCGATATATAGTAAGTTTGTCACCACTTTGAGTATCTTTGAATTGAACCCCCTCATTTGTGGCCAGGTGATTATTACTTTATCAAGGTGGGCAACGAACTCATTTCCAGGCAGCTCGTAGAGTGCCCTCAATATTCGTGAACTCCCGCTTTCTTGTTTCCACATATAGATTCCTTTGAAAATTAGCATTGCACAAGTCAATTACACCGTTCTCAAATGTGAATTCATACTTGGAATATAACGCATCCCAGTTTGGGAGATCGCACTTGAAGTGTGTCGGATTTCCACTTTCGAAGAAAAAAGGTGTATTCCGAAAATTATTGATAAAAAAAGGACCATCTTCGCGTCAGACACATCGAATCACTGGTAAATAAAAAAAAACTAATTCTAACATGATATCTCAACAAAAACTTTGCCAATAGCTCAGATCGATTCTTCTTCTACTGATCTCCAGATAAAAAATTGAGATAAGACCCGATCTAGCCGTAGTTGAGGCGGAAAATGTCGTTATAGCTGTAAAAACTTCAGAGTACGCCAGAGCTACTATTTGAGAAGGCACATACACGTAGTAGCTTGAACCATCGGGGATAAGCTGGAAGATTTGGCTGAACTGGAGGGGGTTTGTACTGTCATCGACCTTTCAGAGTTCAAGTGAATTTGCGCGAAGAAGTTAAACATAGAGAGTATAAACTTACGACAAGGAGTCCAGTAACGCTGACAATAAGACTTGCGACACTAGGCGAAGAGGGTTGCGCGTCCAAGGTGGTCACCTTGTGCTGCACTTTCGAAAAGGGCAGACTCTGAAAAGCTTTGTCAGAAGTAATTGAGAGGCATCGGGGATCCCGTACAGTGAGTTTCTCGGCGATCGCATTGCTTCCAGCGATGGGGGTACCCTCCCACGTCAGCATGGACTCAGGACGCTAAAGGAACAGAAGAAAATGAGATCGGAAGATCGGCAGGAGCAGGAAGGAAACCGACATAAAGAGAGCCAAGAGAAGAGCGATCAGAGTCGAAAGTGGAGTAGTAGAAGTCAGTGAATTGCTTCGCGATGTTATTTATGTCGGCCATGGTGAGCACAGAAAGTCAAGGACGAACAACTAGGCGATCACAGATCAGGATGCCTAGTCACGTGACCCTGGACCAAAGGACAACAACAGGCTCAGCCTCCATCAGATTCCAAGCTGTAACAGTAAATTTATACGTAGACATGTCGCAATTCACTGCCGATATCCAGCAACGCCCGGCCATGCGCAGGAAATCCTCCGCACAGAATATTCTCGCTTCCTTTATACCCTCTGCGCCGTCTTCCATCGCAATAGGCACCAGCAGCACTACCAGGGCTTCTGCAAGCGGTGCGGCCACTCCGACCACAAGCATTGTAAAAGAGTCTGATGCTCAGTCGGTCTATACCGACTCTAATGCTTTGCCGCACCCTAACGGCGCGACTAGCCCCCAGCTGGGCCAGGGTACCTCTGTCGAGTACTTACGCGATCTAGTCCAGAAGCGGATCATCACGCTCACCTATATACGCAATATATACGAGGGGTGTGTGAAGCCCTAATTTCTATTACTGTTGTACCGATTGAACGTGTTTGTTCTTCTCAGTCGCAGTCATTGGTTCCATACTATCCTTATATCACATGCCGACCTCGAGCGAGAGTTTAGCAACAACAATCCCGAAATTCGGAAACGGTACGTGGCCTTTTGATCCTGTGCTCGGTGATATTGATACTACGCAGAACAACCCGCTACGCTATCCTGGGTATGTCGCTATCCAACCTACTTGACATCAACTCGCCGCAAGACCTCCTCCGCGGGCTTATCCATACAATAAGTGAATTCGATCAAAATAAGGACGATAGCGATAAGTCCAAAATAGTGAGTATCTTAGCCTCCCAATGCAATCACAGAAACTGGACAATCACATAGCGACAACCCCGGCGTATTTTCAGACCCAAAATCAGTAAACGTGGTGGACATGAATACGCTGTCTCCTTTTCAGATAGTTTGGATGCCTCCTATCTCATGATACCACACCTAGTCAGTTCTTTCCTCTAGCATCAGCATACAACGCTGACATCCAATCAGCCCTTTCCTCTCGACTATCATCAAACTCTCCTTTCCCTTCTTGACGTCATTTCTGAGGTCTACAACAAAATTTCCAAGATACTTGGCCCTTCACCCTTTTCACATCCTTCTCAACACATGATGGGCCCTCTAGGTCTTCTTTCACCTCATCCCGGAGTTTCGTATATATTATCTGGCGAAAATACCCCTACTAGCAATGTCAATGCTATCCAGCACTCAACGCCAAGTACACAATACCACCCACTATACGGTGGTCCTGAAGACATGAGTAGCAGTCTGTGGAATATCGCAAACCCAAGCAATGTTACATATGGTGGAATATTCGGGATTCCGCCACCAAATTTGTCGACTTCATTTGGTGATATAGTCCTCAAGATCGATGGAAAGATTAAGGTACGTGTGAACGAGATGACATGGTATTAAAATTGAAATTTCACACAGAAAATCACGTCGACTCTATTAAAAGAACTGGACACGTTCGCACGAAATGCAATGAAAGACGAACTCGCGTCACTTGACCCTTTGCTTAATACCGTCGATCACATTAAGTCCGAGCCCTCTTTTAGAGCTGCCAGTGGACGTATTATATATGATCCCAATAAGGGACTATGATCTGACCGCCATTCGGGGGTCAAAGGATAATTCTGCGATCGTGCGCAGTGACGAGAAGAAAAGCAGGTACAGTGTGCGCTCGTGTTGCGTGATATTCCCCTTGCTCAGATTATTTTCAGAAGTTCTGATGGTGCTTTCGAAGCACTGTCCGAGACGGAGGCTGCTCATCGAGGTCGACGACCTTCTGACCCATGGTGACTCAGCCTTCGCTCGTTCTCGACTCCACGAGAACTTCACAGGCTCCTTCCCTTCTTTGACTTATAGGAGTCGTGTTTGCACACGGCACCAGGACTGGCAACCAGCTGTCAAGGCATACTTCAAGCGCAGGGAAACGAAATTGAATTTATCTAACAATTTATATACTGGCTAGTCCGTAATGCAATCAGTCGACAGCTTTCATTGCTTGTTTCTTTGTTTGTCAGGAAGAATACGTCAAATGGAGCATGGATGGGGTTAGGCCTCAGGTGACGTTACACGTTCAGCACTTGCAGCTGCCCTTCTGGCATTCGCAACTGTATGGAGACGATGAGCATGATGCAAGAAATATCAGTTAGTTGGACATACGTCTGTGTGCAGTGGCAGTGAGAGTTGTCGCCACAGTTGGCGTTGGAAGGAACAGAGCTGGTCTATCGGAGACGGTTTGTCAGAGTTTGGTTGCACATGTGAGATGAGGAGGGTGACGGACAGTGAACATGTTTATTGAGAGACTCGAGGTGGTTTGAAGGCTTTGTGAAGATTGGTTTGTTGGATAAAGGAGCGTTCAGATTGCCCCCTTTTTATCATTTTCGAAAGAAGGGTCTTTCCTATCGTGGATAAGGAAACAGCGGTAAGCGAACACAGCCTTCGTGCAGCAGGACTCAGGAAACTTCCACATTCTCATCATTCGTCCCTGGAAACGTATCAGGGCGTAGAAGTGATGGATTCGATAAGATTCATGCCTGATATTTCCGGGGCGCGCTGGGGCACACGAGCGGCAAACTGTCAGTTCGTGGCGTACCATCATGCGGCAGTCAGCCGGATTGAACACTCAATATGTTTTAACAGCAAGTATGGGAGATCGATAAACATGATAGGAACACCGAGTCGGGCTGCGATCACTGACCGGAGACAAAAGTGTGTGAGCGGGAAGAGCCAGATGGAGTCAGACCGCCTGATAGGGGCTAGAGCCACGATGACTCGTGGAGCAGACTCGGTGACTCGGTATTGCGTGGAAAGTAATGGAGAAGGGTAATGTACTGTGCCAGAAGCATTGAAGAAACCCGTTGGGGAATATGAGGACGTGGGATACAGGCGCGGATTTAGTACACTAGCGGAAAATTCATGTGCAGCTATGTACACATTTAGAATGAATCTCGGGAAGGGGCAGCCCAAGCCCGGAATACCAGCCAGTCTACTGAGAACGATATACGTAACCTCCATCATATAAGTCCTCGTGATCTAAGTCTTCCATCTCCTATGTGCAGTAAGGAGTCCAAAATGAAGTGAAAAATGTGCCACGAGCACTCAAGAGACCCGATGGGGAAGATCAGGTCAGGGTAAGACGTGAAAGCAAAACGTGTCACCCTTTCCACAACCTCAGTATGGCCAGTAGTCAAGGACTACCGTTATACGTCCCTCCACCGCGCCCAGCTATATAGGTCATAATTCAGGTCTTGATTTCCTATGTGCAGTGATGAGTTCATCATGTAGTGAGAGGGGACTCTGGTTTCTTTCTCGTTCACCGGCCGCTATATTATGAATGCATCATGGAGCTCCTTTGATCATCTTGATGGTACAATATTTTGTCAAACCGCGAAACAGGTCCAGTCCGTGCATACTTAAGGCATCAACAGCATGTCCGGCGTTACTATGAGATGGAGACGAATATATCGGAGAAGATTTCGTGAAATCTAAATAAAGATCATGGGCGCTTTGCAATAGGTAATCAGTATCGATCGCGTTCAATCAACGGCCGATCGGCCGAGCACCATCTTCCACATGCATTGAAATTGTACAGCCCACTTCTCAGATCTCGACGTTTGGTGTACCTACTATATCGCCGACGCGACCATATGGTCGTTTGTCCCTGTCACCGTCGACTTAACGAGCAGGAAATTCAATGGGCACCCATCGCTGTCTTCTCATGGACCGGCAGTATACCCGTGTACTCGGCTCACAACCAAGGCATGGAGCAGAAACAAGTGTCTAATACTCCCATCTAGAATCATGATATGCCGCTCAAGACAACACCGGTTTGGGCCTTTGAAAAATATTGTACAATGAAGCCTCATTTGCTGATGGTGGCGCCGAAAGCACAATTAGTGTGTAGCTATCCATTGTGGCTGTCTTTCCTGCAACGCCAGACCTGCGGTGTTTTTTGATCCTTCACCTGAAAAGCTGACAATTGGATCATAAACTTATCGCAAAGGTAGCCCAGGGCGGCAAACACGAAATTAATTTTGCAGACTTTCAGTGCTCAGAATCAACGTCCCTTCCTGGGGATGATATGCTGCTTGAAATAACACATTTGGGCTTGTGGAACCAGTGACGACTCATTTGATGATAGAACGGCATCATCGAAAGCAAAATTAGTGAGCAGCAATTAGTGAGTAGCTGTCGATCGTTACCCTCCGACGCCAGACCTCCAGCATTCTCATATTCTTCACATGAACAGTGAAAACTGGATCGTAAAATTATTAGATAACTTCTGATAGTTCAAAACGGCGAACATAAATTTGTGTGTTGTCCCAAGAGGCCATGAACTCGCATTCTCCATGATAGATAGCACGCTAGCGTCGCCAGGAGGCGTCACATCATGTACCGCCAATAGAAGCATAAACCTCGTAAGCTTCGCCGCACCAGCCTGAACAAGAGGGTAGGATATCTTCCTCAGCTATGTATTGAGTTCCATCTGTATCGACGGCTGGAATTTGTTCTGGTTCCAAACCCTTAGTCCAGGTGGTCGATTAATCAACCGTGAACCAGAAATTCATAGACTTTATCAGTACTTAGAGGGTCACATACGTGTGAGAGCTCGGCAGTTTGTAACAGTCTGGGGTTCCTTTCGAAGCCCTTGGGGGGTCCATTTGCAAGTAAGATGCCGGCCCGGGTTTTTGATCTGAGAGTGTTTTTACAGTTCTGGGGTTCTAGCCTTATGGAGGTTCATCGCGGTTACGCGCTTCTTGCTATCAAAGATCGCGGAAACATCCTGAGAAGTGACGGCATCGGATAAGTATACATAGAGAGAAGATACCAACTATCGTTGATCCTCCATCCCTTTATAAATGAGAGCTAGAATTTCACGACGTGATGAAGAACAGCAAAAAGAGATTGAGTCCAGAACATTCTTTCAAAACGACGATGGATAATCTTTAGTTTTCGACATAGTTAATGTACAATAATTTTCAGACCAGTTGTGCGCGGCTTGGAGCCGAGATATAGTGTCGTCAGGATCCAAGTAACTTTTCTCATGGTTTGGCATGCACCGCCATAAGTAACGGCGAAGCATGCAGGGCGGCCGAGAGAGATGATTGTTGTCATCAAAAGGAGTTTGAAAGCGAGCAAACCTTGTTGCGAAAAACTGTGCAGGTGCCGGAAAGGATGCAGACGAGCGGCCTGTACCCTTCTCCTCCACTACACCCTCTATATCATCATCCATATCATCCTGTGCTTCCTGGTCTGTCTCCAGTTATAGCGATTTACTTCTAGACCTAACCTTGCAACAGGGCCACAAGATCATGAACTCAAAAAACAATACCTTTCACTCTTGCCGCCTCAGCAAATCATTGACATTTGCCTCAGTTTCGATCTCCATGTCCCACCCTACGTGAAGAGCACAATATGGCCCGTAGATATCAATGCTGCTATAGCGGCTATCCAGAAAACCTCTGCTGAGACACCTGTGGCGTCGAGTTCGACTTCAAATGGCGAAAAAACTGCAACGAACTCGTCGACGGATTCTTCTCAGCCATCATCTACTGTTGCACAATCAACAGATCAGCCCGCTCAAGCACAGCCGCCCGACAAGCCATCATCGCCCGCACCAGACACCTCCCAAGTTTCCGCACAGACTCAAGCTACTTCAGCAACTCCAGCTCCTACTACTCCAGCTCCTGCCACTGCTGGTCCTCAGCAACCACCATATCCTCATCAGCCGTACGGATATGGTCATCCCCAGGCTGCCTATCCTCACGCACCGTACTACCAGACTCCCCCTGGATATCCACCATATCCCTCTCCGTATCCATATCCTCTCCCTGGTCAATATCCACAACCACATCCCACATATCCTCAGCCTGCCTCTGTGCCCTACGCTCCTCCGCCCCGCCCTACCCACGCGCCGCCACAGCCTCACGACGTCTTCCTTACTAACCCTACTTCCACCGACGATCTCCCTAGCTACGAAGAGATGATTGCCGAAGCTCTGACTGATTCCACAGATGCTGAGGGTTGCGCGCCAAAAGACTTGTTTACCTGGATGGCAGCACGTTATCCTTTGCAGCAGAATTTTCGACCGTCGGCAAGCCAAGCTCTTCAAAAGGCGTTCAAGAGAGGGAGGTTTCTCAAGAGTAGTAATGGGAAGTATAAGCTCAATTCAACATGGGAAGGGGGCGCTGTGAGTTTTACTACTTCAACTTTTGTCAAGCAATTTATATATCGTGGAATAGACATCAAGACGAACGACAAGGCGTCCACAAACTCAAAATCCTGCATCAGCTTCCCCTGCACCCCCATCTCCCTTTACGCACGCACCTCTGGTACATCACAATCAGCCGTCTCAGGGTGCTGCGTTCCAGACACAACCATATGGATATCCATTTCAACAACCACCACCACAGGGTTTCCCAGGTTACACACGACCTGGGCAAACGCAAGCCACACCGGTGGCCCCTACCTCAGCCACCGCGGCCACTAGCACGACCTCCGATGCCAGCCAAGCGACGACCTCTGCACAGGACGCGTGGGAGGCGGCTCAAAACATTCTCAAGGCTATCAACTTCGATACGCTGTTGTCTCTTCCCAAAGAAGAAACACACAACGCGGAACCGAATCAGCCTATCATTCCATCCAGCACTGCCGCTCCGCCCTCCACCAGTGTACCGCCAGCAGCGGTCGTGCCGGCCATGGACCCGACCGGTGTAGTAACTGTTGTGGAAGACTATTCTACTGGTCGGGCAGAGCTTCAAGCACATCTTGCGCTCCTCGCTGCTCAACTGGCCGAGCTTTCACAGGAAGATGAAGGTGATCCTATTATACATTATCCTGTCATCACGTCTCCCTCAGCTCTCCCTCCTGCCGCCACTTGGATGTCCGCTGTCGTTCCACCTCCTGATCCTGTCTCAGTATCTCTTGTGCCTCCTATGGCAAGCATCCCACCTCCACCACCACAACCCCAACCCCAAACTCAAACTCAACCTCAATCCCAAACTCCGTCTGCTATGCCTTCGCATACGCCCCCAGCCGATTCGGAAATGGCCCAGCAACATGCACCTCCAAAACCGATGCCAACTGCTCCGCCTGCGCCCCTGCCTCACCCAGTGGAAGCCATACCAGCGGAAGAGGAGGAGGAGGATAGTGAAGATGATGATGATATGGAGGCGGTTATTTGATTACGGTACATGTGTATCTTTATACTTCAGAAACGGTTTTTTTATCTGCATATCACTGAGATGTTGATTCAACAAGTTTGCTGAGGATGACCAGGTAAAGTGTACATCTTATGACAGCACCTGGTTGCAGAATTCTAAAATCATTTATGAAAATATGACTTACACCACTCCAGAAGTTAAAATCAACTGCGTTGTTAAATAACAAGAGTTTCTATATTGCCGTCGACTGAGCTGGTACTACCAATCTGTCCCTATTCTTCAGCTGAACTGTGCCGATGAGTTTTAGGGAGTAGAGATAGGACCATTCGTATGTCATGCAGCAGAATCCTGTGTTGCTCTGACAGCTTTGTCGAAAGCCTTCAGCGTCACAACGAGCCACAAAACCCATCCGACATCAAAAACCGACATTGCAGTAATGATGATGCGGAGAGACAGGATCGTCAGGGGATATACCTCTTCAACTGAGGAGAGGTTAGGGTAGAGCCCATCACCCCAGACAGACAAGAACACGGCCACGAGCATGAATATGGCTCCCCTGCAGAAGATTGATCGATACATCAACTACATTAGTGGTCAAGACGGCGACTTACCAAGAAATTGCGACGGCAGGTAGTGCAACGATGGTCCACGGCATATAAAACCACGATTGATGGTAACGTTTAACATTCTGTTTGCAAAAGAAACTTAATTAAGATTGATCATCGAGTGAATAAATATACGATACCCGGTACCACATCATAGCGAAGCCCTCGCTACAGAAGTGTTTCTTGTTGAAATAGTACGATAGTATCCCTGCTGATAACAGAGCATGGACGAGGCGGAGTATGAACAGGAACACGAAGCAACGTGTGAGGGGGTCTCCACTTGTTCCAGGCATTTGGAGTAGTGCCGAGGATCCCCTGTTGAGGATCTAGTTCAGTCGCGTGAAGCAAGCTACACATACGCAACTTACACAAGAATTGTAAAAGCTACACTCGCGATGATTCTCCAGAGTTTACGCCAATGATTGACACAGGAGGTCCAACTTGACTCAAGAGCGATGCTCCTGAGTCTTTGAATGGGTTGGGAGGTATGCGGAGCTGATACCGCCGATACATTGTCGTCCAAAGCGCGTCGCCACGGTGCGGTGTAAGCAGGAGAGGGAAACGCAATAGGTGAAATAGATTCCTTGTCTTCCGACCCGCTGTATACCAATACGATGCATGATGACTCGCATTCGGAAAGCACCTCCTTGGCTTGCCACGCAAAGTAGCCCAGAATACAGAACAAAACTAGGGGGCAGAGAAGATCTCGAAGGAAAGCGTGGAAATTCATTGACTGAGGGTAACGGGAGTTATACAGTTGCTCTCATGGCGAGTAAATTATATACCACGTCTAACGGCGTGTAATCAAGAACGGAGATCTGGCAATCCTGTAAACGCCCGTGGCTGAGCCTAGTCAAGAGTGCCCGGATCAGAAGTACAGAATATTTGATGAGGACAGCTTTAAATCAGGCAAAGTAACAATAGCACCATAGAAACGACGCAGACAGACATAACGGAGCATCTTACGGAACATTGGAGCAGTATACTCGGTTGCTTTCTTTAGCTCACTATACAGTTGAGGACAATCAAGTATGACAGAAGACAAACAACCAATTTGTCATCCGTTAAAGTTGTGTTTTATCATTATCATGATAACATATGGTTCGGGCTCAAATGAGCAGATTTCCACGAACAGATTTCTTCATTTCATAGGTTGGGATGATTTCGATCCTCAAAAGTCGACAGTTACCATAAAAAACCAGGAAACATCTGAAAAATGGCAGAATAAATAGCTTTTGAGCACGTATCCGTAAAAAAAAAATAAGAATTTCACGAAGAAAAAAATCAACAAAAGTCCGACCCTACTTATCATCTGCTGCTCTTGCATATGGCGTAGGCGGCAACAGAAACATAGCGCAGATAGTTAACAATATAGTAATCATCGTAGCATCTCCGTCCTCAGAAATCAAAAGCCCGTGACCGGCTCCGCTGTCACCCCCTAGAATGATATCCGGCGCTGCGCTGTCACCCCCTAGAGGGGTGATAGATTGATTAGATCAATCTCAAGCACCGAGGATGACACCAGAAGCAATGTAGATCATGAACTAGATCGGGGAGTCCAAGAGATTTACTTTGGATGAGGATTTCATGGAGGGAGAGCAAGATAGGGGCGAGGAGATTGAATTTTAGGACTAAAATGAGGGGTAGAATGGTCAAGACTCGCCCAGAGACATGTCGAGGTGGCTTATGATGTTTAAGCTGCCACGAGAACTCAGGAAAAAGAAGAGGAAAGAGTCTGCCTTATTGAAAACCATGACTGTTGCCATGTGGCATGGGCTCCTAGTCACCAAGAAGACTTGATGCATGCCCAGAGACCATGATTCGGCGTTTTATTTACCGAACTTGGCGGTTTATCAGAGTGCTCGTCATATGGAGTTAACTGGTAAAGCTACAGTCTGGGCAGTACGGAAGCAAAAACAGCACCACCAGGTTTCTCAGCGTACCGTGATGTCCATTGAGGCTGTACTGAATTGATTACAAGCAACTTGGTGGTTTACAAGAATGCTTATCATATGGGGTTGTCTGGCAAAGCTGCCGCCTGGGCAGTATGGAAGCAAAAACAGCACCACCAGGTTTCTCAGCATAATGTGATGTCCATCGAGGCTGTCCTGAATCAGATCAAGCACCTAGGTAGTCGAAAATGGATGCATCAGTGTTCAAAATTTTGGTCATCATGAGCTCGCAGCTCGCTTAACGACACAAGCTCATTGTGAGTCAAACGAATGTGAATGCAAGGAATGTATGGAACTAGAAAACGAAATAGGATGCCTACACCCCCACTCCTGTGTAAAAAGAGCAAAAGTGATGCTGAACACCATACCAAGCAAGTGGAATCCCCTTAAGGCTCAACCGTATGACGAAGACAAACACAGCACTCCAAGGAATCACTACAAGCAGTGAAGAAAAAGTATTTGACCGCAGAAGCGGCATAGTAAATGACATTAAAGATATCTTCCGTGTCTTCACAACAGGAACAAGACACGACAAAGTCTACATACCTAGTAGAGCCAATACAAGCCAACGACCAACTGAAGTCTTCAGGGCAAGCCTGAAAGCCTGCCAAAATACGTTAAGTGCTGGAATCACCTCCAATGAGAACGACCACCTAAACCTAGGAGTGAAATGGATGACCCCCCAAGAGGTAGTGGGAGGTGGAAGCAATCTACTGCCGATCCTACTAGCATCACCGAAAAGTGGTTTAAAAACAGACCTGAAAATAAACATCAGATCAAAAGAAATGGTAAAGGAAGTGACGGATAGCATAACCAAGAAGGAAGATGTTGGCTTCTGGGGGACCAAAAACGTGGGCCTGCTAAGAACAACAATATGACGGCTGAGGATGCACTCAGCGACCATAACTCTAAGAGACATAACAAATACAGAGCAGACAGACAAAGAAAAAACAGCACAAAACCTGGCTAAGGAAGCAATGGAACAGCGAAACCTCTTTGTTCTCTCCCCAATACCGACAGAGCTACACATCACAGGGGCAAAACTCTCAAAAACCACACAAGCACTGGCATACAGGTGGATGAGAGCAAAGTCCCCACCTCAGACAAGACCCAGGATGACTAAAATGGTGCAGAAAATTAAGGAGGCCGTGAAAAATGCAAACGGAAACTCGCCGAGTGAAGAACAGATTTGGAAGAGTATGAAGAACAAAATTTTCTCAAGACAAACAAGGATTTTCATTTGGAAAAGTACACACAATGCCTACAAGGTCGGTTCCTACTGGAACCGTGCAAGCATGAAACCTGAACTTAAGGCAAGACACTCCTGTGCACACGATGGGGAAGAAGACTCACTAGACCACATTATATCTAAGTGCAAGTACCCAGGACAAGAAATCATATGGGATCTAGCAAATAAAGTATGGTCAAAGAAAACAGGGAAGGATCTCCCTGTACAGGACTTAAGTTCAGTGATTGGAAGCCTCCTGGTTGTAATAAAAGACAAAAAAGGGAAGCAATCACATGGACTCACACGCCTATTCAGAATAATCTTAATAGAGTCCACGTATCTAATATCGTTACTGAGGTGCGAAAGGGTAATAAGAAACGATGGTATAACGCACTCGTAAAAAGAGATAGAAAGTAGATGGCACAAAATGCTTGCAAATAGGGCCGAACTAGATGTAAAGTTGTCTAACAAAAATCTAGGAAAGAAAGCCATCCCAGAAGCGACAGTAACTGAAACATGGGAAAGCACAGGCTTCGAGACGGAGACTCAGTCCAAAGACATAAGAACAAGAACTGATTCACAAAGTGGGGTTTTAGTGGGTAGCTGGCTAAACACGAGAGATGGGGTAGGTTGAAAACCAACCCAGGCCAGGAGCCCCACACACAGTGCGTAACGCATTTCCTCGTGGAGACAAATGCATAATTGTCAAACTCTAACCTGGTTTCCAGCTCCAGGTGCACAATAACAGGTAGGACCGAAACGCCCAGGGCGATGACAGTCCCACTACTCCAAACGTTCCTCCAAAAAAAAAAAAAAAAAAAAAAAATTGGTCATCCTGAACGTTAACTGCTGGGAAAAGTGTTTTTTATGTATTTCTGATGTGGGCAATCTAAATCTGAAGTCACAATTCGTCGCTTTTCTTGATTGTCCGCAAGTGTAGTAGTAGGTAGTAGTTTGGCGGCTAAGATTATAACTCACCCTTGTCATCACATATATAACATCATCACAAGACTTCGAATCATTAAACTAGGGCAGTGTATCAATATCGTAACAGGATACTCATGGTAAAGAAACGCCAACAGTCTGCTTCCAGCTCCAAATCCACATCCACTCCTGAGGCAATACAAACAAGATTTTCTTTTCCCGAGATTTCTTTTAAAGAGGAACTTGAATGTCACACACTACTTGAAGACCAGATCCTTCTCATTAACGTATGGTGGCTAATGCTATTTGATTGCCTGTGTCCTGAACAAGGCTGTCTTATTAGGAATTCCTCTCCCCTGCAGAATGCAAGGCTTTTGTCAAGTTCATTGACAAGCTTCCCCTGGAGCTCACGCCGCCCAAGAAACGAGGCGAAGCAGAGAGACTCAACTGTATGCGTCAGCCACTTCTTCCTCGCCACTCATTGTAACAGTACACTTGTAGATCGTTTCTCAGTAACTTCTGTTCCTTTCGCTCAACACCTTCATGCGCTCCTCACACCCCACCTTCCATCATTCCCGTACTCCACTTCCATGAAGCGCACAAGAAAGGAAGATGATCCCCCTCGACTTCCCCATTCGTTCAACTCGAACATTTGCATGTACAAGTATACACCAGAACAGCATTTCGGGTTTGTTCCATATATATATCGAAGCTATCAAAGCATTGGTCTGACCATGGAGGCAGAAAACATTATGATGATTCAGTCCGTGATACTATAACTGGTGCCAACTCGGAATGGACACTTTTAATCTACTTGACGGGTGTTGAGGATGGTGTGGAAGGTGGTGAGGTACTTACCAAATCCAATCTTCTGGAACGATGATTTCTGGATTTTTTGATCTAGACGTTGTTCTACAAAGATGAGCGAGGAAAGCCACAAGAAGTGATAACAGCTCCTTTAACCCGGGGAACTGCTCTCCTCCATTGGTGAGCATCGACAGGAGTTTCGCCAGAGTTGAGTTCTTACATCTTCCTTACAGTCACGGCCTAGAATGCATGCTTCACGAAGGATCCAAGGTCATCAAAGGCAACAAATATGTCCTTCATTCGGACCTCATGTTCATCAAGTGAACAACTTCCATCTAACTAATACCTCTTGCCATTTTTCGCTCGGTTCCCGCATACTGGACCATATTGTCGGCCCCATCTTGATTGTACCCTCCTTCGTTCCCCATTGCATATCCCCACCCCACGTTTTGCTGCCTGCTTCCCATACCCCCAACCGACTCACTTTGCTCATACGTTTCAGCAATGCAATCTCCACATCTGTCAGCCACAAATCCATCTTATCAATCCTGGCCTCAATCCGTTGTATCAAATCGACGTCATATTGTGTGATAAGCCCGATGGATTTTCCTACACACCCTTAATGCGCTGTCCATCAGACACGATGGATCGACTGGACTGGTGGGTCTAGTCGAAATCAATGACTATACCTATTGGTGAGATGCCCAGACCTCTAAATAATTCATGTTAGTCTATGGATTGCGCTTGTGATTATTTTATAATGAAGCTTGCCAGCTGGGATCTTTGCGACCAGAACTTTCCCACCTCAGCTTTTGATTTCCTTGGGGCCCCTAAACATCGATCCTAAGTCAGTTGACTGCGCAGGGGTATGGCAGGGTGTCCAAAAGTTTGTAGATAATAAACGGTTGAGCCTGATTAGTTGATGTTTCGTCTGAGAGGTAAACAAATGAACTGGCCTCTGTGCATCACGAGCTGTTCTTGTGTATTGTTATGGATTTCGAGCCTGGGCATTTTGACATACCAGTGGAAGAGTAAGATAGTGAGGACGTGAGATATGGATGCGGGAATATGATTACAACACATGTTAATTTTCTACAGACTTTAGGTTGTGTCATTGATTTACTGATATCAGATTTTGCTCAGGATAATTGGCGAAGCGCACATGTTACAACAACATCTTTGTTTGATTGCTGAAAGTAGTCGCGATACAGCTGATACTACTCTAGAATTTAAATGATATTCATATTTACAGAACCTCGTTCAAGTACAGATCAGTAAGTGTGAACAGATACTAAGAAAATAAATTCAAGACAGACCATCTCAGACGAGTCAACGCCAAAAGTTGTTGGGCAAAGGTATTTGCAGGTTACGCAGCAGAATTCTGTGCCACTTTAACAGTTTTGTCAAAGACCCTCAACTTCACAATGAGCCACAAGACCCATCCGGCATCAAAAACCGACATTGCAGTAATAATGACGCGGAGAGACAGGATTGTCAGAGGAGACACCTCTTCAACTGAGGAGAGGTTAGGGTAGAGCCCATCACCCCAGACAGACAAGAACATGGCCACGAGCATGAATATGGCTCCCCTGCAGAAGGTTGATCAATACCCTAACAACATTAGTGGTTAGGATGGCGTCTCACCAAGATATTGCAATGACAGGTAGTGCAACGATGGTCCATGGCATATAAAAACATGATTGATGGTAGTGTTTAACATTCTGTTTGAAAAAGAAACTTAATCAAGGTTGATAATCGAGTGAGGAAATATATGATACCTGGTACCACATCATAGCGAAGGCTGCGCTACGGAAATGTTTCTTGCTGAAATAGTACAACAATATCCCGGCTGAAAACAGGGCAGGGACCAGGCGGAGTATGAACAAGAACACGAAGCAACGCGTGAGGGGATTTCCTGTTCCAGGCATTTGGAGCAGCGCCGAGGATGCCCTGTTGAGCATTCAGTCTGGTCGCGCGAAGCAAGTAACACATACAGACAACTTACACAAGGATTGTGAAAGCTACGCTCGCGATGATTCTCCAGAGTTTACGCCAATTATTGACGCAGGAGGTCCAAATTGATTCGAGAGCGATGCTCCTGAGTGTTTGAATGGGTTGGGAGGTATACGAGGCTGATACCGCCGATACATTGTCGCCCAAAGCACGTCGCCACGGTGCGGTGTAAGCAGGAGAGGGAAACGCAATAGGTGAAATAGATTCCTCGTCTTCCGACTTGTTGTAGACCAATACGATGTGTGATGACTCGCATTGAGAAAGCACCTCTTTGGCTTGCCATGCAAAGTAGCCTGGAATACAGAACAAAATTAGGGGGCAGAGGAATTCTCGAAAGAGAGCGCAGAGCTTCATTGACTGAGGGTGTGCGATATGTAGTTGCTTTCATGGTGAATATATATGACATTCGTTCCACTGATCCTTGAAACGTAGCGTCGTACTCTTCCTTACGGGGGTCTTTGCCATCTCGATTGCACTATCCCCTTATGGCGAGAGTGGATTGCACGTGACCATCTTTTTACGTTGGGGTGCTTGTTTGTCGGATTAAGTGCTCAATTCTCTCTTCCAGCCGTTTTCAAATCGATAGGCAGGTTTGGCCCAACCTTGATCGCTTCGGCCATACACTCGTATTTTTAGTTACAGTTGAATTTTCTGTCAGCTGTCCTCGTTTAAACCCTTGACATTTAGGCATAGTTTCAGGCAATCGGTAGTGTGCCCATTCAGGTGAATAATTGATATTGATTTGCCATGGTATAACAACTTTGTAAGACGTCGAAAATAGAAGACAGATTTTTGGCCGAAGCGATCAAAGTTGCGCCAGATATCAGAATTTGGGTCCTGCCTATCGATTTGAAAACGACTGTCAGTTCGTTCTGTTCACTTTTTTTTTTGATGAATTACCGAAAAGCCGCTCCTTTCTGATTCCACTGGAAATTATCATATCCGTCCAAGAGATAGATCGTATTAGATAGTAATACGGTAGTCCCCATGTCGGGGTATCTGAATTGATTGTGAAATCTTAGTGAAACTCCTTTCCTGTCTTTTGCAACTCAACCGTCTCTGAAACCACTCTTTCTCTTCATAACCTTACCTTTCTGCTTTACTACGCTTACAAATTATCTGGATCCAATAGTTCAGACTGTAAATCAGCTATAGATCTATTCGACGTGTGATTGGGGCCAATCGACGATTGTTGGAGCTTAAAGTCATACAAAGTTGAAGCCTACAGGAATCAATGTGCATGGGTGGCGTCAAACAGCCCAGAAGAGAGGTCAGAAGGATGGGAATTTCAAGCCCCCGCTTGTGGACCGTCGTCGAAGAGATATTGCGAACTGCTTGTCAACAGGTACTTACCCTCAATTCTCTGTTCGCAGTTCGTGGAAATTTCCGAAACTCCGCACCATCGAAAAAAGTGAACAGAAACGAACTAATTCATGGGCTGACCGGAGTTCGAATTGACTCGCGTCCTCGTGTCTTGATCAGTCAAGTCTCTTCGTCCTCGTGACTTGCAAGTCTCTTCGTCCTCGTGACTTGCAAGTCTCTTCCTCCTCGTGACTTGCAAGTCTCTTCCTCCTCGTGACTTGCAAATCTCTTCCTCCTCGTGACTTGCAAGTCTCTTCCTCCTCGTGACTTGCAAATCTCTTCCTCCTCGTGACTTGCAAGTCTCTTCCTCCTCGTGACTTGCAAATCTCTTCCTCCTCGTGACTTGCAAGTCTCTTCCTCCTCGTGACTTGCAAGTCTCTTCCTCCTCGTGACTTGCAAGTCTCTTCGTCCTCGTGTCTTGATCAGTCAAGTCTCTTCGTTCCATGGGTAAACGCCGCCTGCAATGCTCGTGACTACGATGAGCGCTTGCAGGCGGTCGTTTAGGGTGTCAATGAAAGATGATGATACCAGTCTCATGTAGCTATTGCAAAGGATCTCTAGGTGCAAGTGAAATTTCTCACGTTGTTAGCAAGATATTCAAGTTCTGCTTCTTTCCAGTCCACCAGATGTCGTCACCGTGCCAATCAAACGTTAATGCATGAAGAAGACTCGGTCTGTTGACAATCGGTCTGGAGATGGCAGCTGGATGACCACAACACGTCTCCTTATATTATGTGTACCCACCAACCAACATACCGTTCACATACAACAAGCTAACCAATCTTGCAGGTCTGTCTAGCAATTTGCTAACTGATCATCCTTATAATTCATATCCTTTTACTGCACCATATTATTGTGATAGTTCTTATACTTGTGACTAGACAGTTCTCCATTGATTGGAAATTTTCATTGTGCTGCAGGGACGACAACTACACGATTATTATGTCTGAGTCGTTGCTCTTGATTCTCCTGCTTTCCATGACATTAGACCCCTTTGGCCTGATATCCGCGATGCTGGGCTTGCCGAAGAATAACTACGTCATTACTGTGACTTCATAATTACCCACCAACTGCCTCTTCTGTGGCCTGAGCATTGGACTAATGCTTCCTGACAAGTGCAAGTCGTAAAATCAGTATTCTCAACTCCCTCAATACGTGACACCTCATTGAGGAAGAAGGTAAGTAATAATTGTGCTATATTTCACACAAGTAGCACTTCGGCAAGCCCGGCGCTGCGGATATCAGGCCAAACAACCAGGCAGAAGTCAAAGCTAACGTTATGAAAATGGCCGTAACTGAAAGGTCCCGAACTACTGGTATCCAATCAATTGACAGGAAGTTTGACCACATCTTTCGACCGCATCTTCCGTTAAGTACAGCCAAAGCCCTCCACAAAGCGATCAATGGGGTCCCGGTTCTCATGTGAATTACCTACATTTACCTGTTGCCCTTCCTCGCTCGCTTCGGCATACCGGCCTCAACCACATCATCGTCCCTATCTCGATCGTCCCGTCCATCCTCCCGTCTCCGTTTCCTGGCTCCACTGCCACCTTTTGCCGCCTGCTCCTTCAACTCGGTGATCGCCAGTCGGCTTGCCTCATTCACACGCTCCTTCAGCAACGCGATCTCCTCGGCATCTGTAGGCCACAAATCCATCTTCTTGTCAATCACAGCCTCAATCCGCTGTATAAGTTCGACATCGTATTGTGTTACAAGTGTGATGGATTTTCCAGCGCGTCCTGCACGAGCTGTTCGTCCGACGCGATGAATGTAGTCTTTAGAGTGAGTGGGTATGTCGAAGTTGATAACTATATCTACGGATGGGATGTCCAGACCTCTAGAGAATTCGTGTTATTAGTTCAGGGATTGCTCGTAGTTTAATGATTGGACTTGCCGGCTGGCAACATCTGTCGCGACCAGGACTTTTCGACCTCCACTTTTGAATTTGCTCAGGGCTCCCAGGCGTTGACTCTGAGTCAGTTGGCCGTGCAAGGGCACCGCGGGGAATCCAAGAATTCTTAAAATGATGGACAATCTTGAGTCCAATTAGTTGAAGCTTCGCCTGTGAAGAATGAACTAACCTCTGTGCATCGTGAACTGTTCTTGTGAATATCATCATGGAATTTTGGGCGAGGGAATTCGCCAAATATACCAAATACGCATCCTTGTCTTTTAACGGCATTAGGAGATAATACTGCAGCAACGTAGAAACCGTCTGGTATCTGATAGATCCTTCAATACACCGGACCAACATCACATTAATAGGAACGTACTTCGAGTTGACTTCTACACGAACAGGATTTGATAAACTCGCACGTTGTAGTTTTGCGACTTTGCTGGTCATTGTTGCAGAGAAGAGATATGTCGTACGTTCTCTTGGTATAAGCTTAAGAATCTTGTCGATAATGGGTCCAAAGTCCATGTCTAGTAATCGATCTGCTTCATCAAGGACCTATGGACATTGTTCAAACCAATAAGAGCACTTTGTAGGAGAGGACTTACGAGGAACTTGATGCTCCGAAGGCTGAATCCTTTCGTGTTTTCCAGGTGGTCAATGAGACGACCAGGCGTGGCAACCACAATGTGCGGCCGTTTCGCAAGCGCAATAGCTTGAGTAGGTAGATCCATTCCTCCGACAATCACTGCACATCTGACCCCCATAGCTGAACCTAATGATTCGAACTGCTGAGAAATTTGATACGCCAGTTCACGAGTAGGCGCGAGGACACATGCGAAGAGACCCTTGGGTTCCTCCCATAGCTTTTGAAGGATTGGGAGTGCAAAAGCCGCAGTTTTCCCAGAACCAGTCGAGGCAACGCCAATGATATCTCTACCCTCCAGGGCATGTGGTAAAGCTTCAACCTGGATGTCGGTCGGTGCTTTGAAGCCAACCTGATCGAGAGCTTGTAAGAGAGGGTCAATCAGCCCGAGAGACTTGAAAGTTGGCTTCGGTGCCGTTGAAGTAGTCGCGTCTTCCGGACCTGGCATTGCGAGTGGTGATGCAAAACTTTTTCTGAGTTGAAAGTTCCTGGCCGATCACTGGGCACAGCCACCATTGCCCTTTCCGTGGACGGCAGCAATGGCCAATGCTCAGGCAGGTTCCAGCCAGCGCGTCCTTGTCTCTCTTGCCGCCGCACCATCCATCGAGTCTTCCGCTAAATGGAAACAAGTCCAGTCCGCGCTGCGTGCACAGCTCCCATTGCGTAATATACACTGGAAATCTGCCTCACACACATCAATACGCACAATTCAGGAGCTGGATGTAGATCTTGTGCCTCTGGATGCCCCACGCGAAGAACACTCTCAGATACCTGTAACCTTACTAGAGAAACCACTACTTAATATCTATGTTGTTGTATGTCAGGTGCGTTGAACAAACGGATGCTGTGTCAAAAGTCATCTCATACTAGTCCCTATTTTGCAGAATACAGATCTTGAGGGGTATAAGAACACAGTAAAGAAACAAATCAAGGATTGGCACTCATCTGTAACTGTGCGAAAGAACCAAGAATGGCTGATCGTGCATATTGTACGACCAGACACACGAACTCAGACCGCAAACTTCTTCCAACTCAAGGGCTCTGTCCTAGAGAAGATAAGAAGTGACTTTAACGCTGACAAGAAAGAACGGTAGGCATACCTCTTAGAAATTGGGCATGTCTGACTGTAAGCAGATGTGTGCAAGTTGCATGGTCGCCAGAAACCGATGCTCCTGCAGTATGGGCAGAACTTGTCAACAAAATCAAGGATGGAGTCCTCACTGCTTTTGACCTGGCGGTAGCACAAAGAGAAGAAGAGGTTCGGCGTTCAGAGAGCCAACGGCAGATGCCTGGATGGAACTTCTGTACGTTCTTCATCCTCAAGGTCTAGTAATTCTCCCTGGTATACCCAGAAGCATCACTCATCTTGACGTAGGAGAGTCTCGCAAACTCCTACGAAGGCGTGAATCTCCCTGAAGATGCTTATGCGCAGTACGAAGAACTTGAAATGTCTTTCTACCACGTTTTGAAGGAAGAAAACCTCTCGTGGTTTGGAACGCTCATAACACCCGCTAGCGGAGATGACTCTGCCTCTCTACTCTCATTTCAACGTAAAGCATACCGTGATCTGATTCTGGCTAATACAATCTCCATCTTTGATTTCCGGATCTATCTTCTTTCTCGACAATGCGAACTATTGGCACAACGAGGTCGCCTAAATGAGATCAGCAGGAAAGTTGCCGCATTCCTCGTTGGTTTCGGCCGACGTCTGCGAGATGTCGAGGTAAGCTTAGCTTTTCTGCGTGCTTCGTTTTTTCTGACGGACCTATTTCTAGAACACCTTACCCCCATTTTTCGTCGAATCGTGGATATATTCATCCGCGCTTAGCACTGTAGAATTTTGTGATAATTGGGCTGTGAAATTTCTCATCACTGGCAATAAACTGAATTCCTTCAATGCTGCCAAGGGAGAACTTCTCGATCTTGCCCGGACACAGGTACGTAAAACGCTCTTTCCACCTCTAAATAATGCTGACTTGAACTTGAATTCCACCTAGCTCGATATCATTGGTGTTACTGTCGGGCACCTTCCACAGAAGCCGCCATTCTCTTCGTCTTGCATATCGCCCGGACAGCGAGCCAAGACCACTTCAACGCCGAACATCAGCAACAACGACCTTCTGAAGGCTATAGGCGATGCTGAGGCTTTCTATCAGCTATACACTGATGCCACGAATCGTGCAATAGAGCTATATACCAAAGCTGGTCGACGAAAATTCGCTTTGCGACTACATGGCAGTCTTGCAGCCCTTGACCTGTGAGTACAACCTGTTATCGATGTCGTATCTATCTCAAAGGTGCTCCAGACATCGTGGAGAATATAAGAATGCATTATCGATATATACCTCACTTCCTGCTCACTACGCTCCCCACATGTGGACATCTCTCGAGGCGTACATGTTGTCAAAAGCCCTTGATGCTCACGCTGACTATCAACAAGAAAAGGATACAGAATGGATACACATTCTTCTGTCGTTCCTGAAATCCTATGTCGACAGTTCTGGCACGGAATTGTTGATGCATGAAGAGGACCAAGTGGAATACATCTCTAAACTTGTGGACAATCTCCATCAGGCCGCTCAGAAACTCAAATCAGGTATGCACGGGATTTACACGTGTTGAGTCATGTTGACATAGTGTTCTAAAAGAATTGACACATCCGAATCATTCCGCCGTAACACTGAAAGTGTCGCCAAATGCTCGAATAGCGGAGACGAAAGATGGTTGTTTTTTAGATGTGACAATACAAAACCATCTACCCTGCGTAAGGCAATATCCTAGCGGTTATTCATCACTGCTGACTGAGAGGGCAAACAATAGGTCCTTCCAGCAGAAGGGATCAGTGTCGTACTTGCAGGCAGAGATTCAGAGCGGTGTACTTTCTCCGCATCTGTTTCAGGGTTACCTCCCGGAAAGACGACGCTGACTCTTTTTTGCCCTGTAAGTCCTCTTTATGGTGTCAGCTATCATTCCTTGATCGTTTTGGTTCAGGCCGTGGCAGCAGGAACTTACCTACTTGAATCCAGTGAGCTGCGCGTGGCGAAGCTGTATCTCCAATGGCAGCATAGGAAGCCTTCTAAAACATATCATACGCGGACGGAGAACAAAATCCTTGTACACGTTCCCAAGGACGTACTTGCACTGGACGTGAACATAAGTCAACCTGATAGAAGTAAATTTATATTTTCTCCAACCTGCCTTGGAACTCTGATTAACCTTGCGAAGTCGAGCTTGGTGAACCTCCAACAATTCTTGTCGCTATATCGACAGGCCGCAATCATGTTGTGAAGGCCTTTGTCAAGCTCACTTCGTCTGGTGTGACCTTCTGGCCAAAGGATGCATATTACGACGGAGGTGGTGATCCTTTGCTTGAGCGTTCGTCTATCGAGTTGACACTTTAGTCGTAGAGAAGAGATCAGATCGGCTGCAGGTCGTTGACAACTCCATCATCCTCGAAGACATTCCAGAGTACACGACCGTTTCACTCATGATACCCCATTCAGATACTTCAGCTTTCCAAGCGATGGTCGAGACTTCTTGTTTGCTCAATATCATATGTCGCTGACCTGAGACAACAGAAAATCACTGCAGAAGTTGAGTATATGACTGTGCACGAACAATCGCTCTCCCGGACAATACGGGTGACTCAGGTGGTTCTGACCACCCTTCCAATATCTGTCAACGTTGAAGATTTCTTCCGTGGTTCTCGGTATGGAATTTCCTTCGTGTGACTTCCCATGTCCTAATACAGAATCCCTTCAAGGCTCTTCTCTAAATTTACGATATCAACAACAAGTCACCAGCATGTACGGATATGTGCTGTTCAACTGGTGACTCAGGAAGGTGGGCTCGATGGTGTCAAGATTTCGCCGACCGCGACCAAAAATCGCGGAGTAGTGGTAAGATTTTCCTATTTAGAAGAATTTCGATGACGCCTTGGTTTTCTTCAGACTGTAACTCCTGCCCAACCAGTGATTTTTTTGTTCAGGATCGATTCCGCTCATGGCCCAGGTTTGTTGAGTTTCCGACTGATTTCCTACATAATTAACTTGCTCCCAAGTCCGCGAACCACTAAACCTACTAATACGTTATCGCATGTTGCGTGAAGGTGCACTATCTGTCTTGCTGGACTACCCGTCAGGTTGCTCATTCTTCCTTCATAGAGGTTGAGGCTGTGGTGGACAAGACTGTCGCGAAAGTAGTTGTCGATTCGCCTTCACCCCGCCAGCACCGCACAGCTCTCATCACTCAGCTTGTCGAGGCGTTAGAAAAGGATGCTGGATGGGTTGACCTGTATGGGATAACAGGGGAGCTCAAAGTTCCTGACACTCCCAAGGACGAAGCGAATGAAGAGACTGCCGAGTTGCTCAGAAAGGCGAAGGAGGTTCGTACTCTCTGAAAATATTCATTACTGGACGTGACGATTCCATATAGCTTCTCAAACACCATAGACACCCTTCTCCACCTGAAGGCGACTGGAGGGAAATAACAATACCAGTTGATGTGCCGTATATGAATGTATGCTCGAATTTTCTATCTCATTGCACCTTGTGCTAAACCCACCATCGTTCAGGTCGTGGCTTCTGTCAGCGTGCGGATTCTATCTACACCGTTTAGCGACTTGTCCGTCAAGTCAGGCTCCCTGCCCCTCTATGCAGGGCAACCAATGTCTGCAAGCATTTCAATTCATACATCCTTCCACTGGGGCTCTAGTGCAGGAGACAAGGACAGTCGATACCAACTGCGATATGACGTGGAAGAGATGGTACGCGATTGGCTTGTGAGTGGACCAAAACGGGGGGATTTCACTGCTGCTGTGAGTCGGCCGGTTATATTCCATGCTGGATCTTCATCTTTCCCCTCAAACAGGATGGGGAGACCAAAGTAGTGCCCATAACGCTCATCGCGCTTCACCACGGGGAATTGACGCTGCCTAAAGTGTCTGTGACGGCACTGCCAATAGAGGGGGAGTCGATGATGGGTTCGATGGCGATACCCAGCATAGAGACGTTTCAGATTCACGGGGCCGAGACGGTGCTGGTTCTTCCTCGAGGCGGCAGGAGCACGTTTGTCCTTAACATGGGTTCGAATGACAATTAATTTGCATGTATGCGAAAGTCTACTTCCAATGATTAAGTGGTAAGAAGAAAGCGGTTGGTAGGTCTCGAGGGGAACAAAGCTCATTGGAAGTCGATAGACATGCAAAAAGCGTCACCTGAGCGATTCGAACACTCGCGCACAAAGTGCAACCGCTTGAATGCATAGCAGGCGATCCCGTTAACCACTCCGGCAAAGTGACGATGCTAATGAAAGAAAGAATAGCGACTCCGATGTTGGTGGAGTGGTCGAGGCCACCCACGAAACTCTGAATTATGGATTCTCACAGGTCTGGAAAAGTCGTTTGAATAACCGTGCAACGAGTTTTCATAAATTCCCATTCTCAAGAGACCGATGAAGGGACCTTTAGAGGTCGCGAGGAACGGGAATCTGAGTGAAACAAAATCTGAAGGACCTTGCACGACAACGAATACTCTTTACATGGGCCTCCAAAAATTTCCTATCATAGGCAATCACAAAACGTGCGTGCGCATGCACGAAGACGATCAAAAAGCCGTCACCTGAGCGATTCGAACACTCGCGCACAAAGTGCAACCGCTTGAATGCATAGCAGGCGATCCCGTTAACCACTCCGGCAAAGTGACGATGTCCACAATCACTGTGGGATTGCCCAGTTGGGGAGAGGGGTGCGCCACACCCATGCTCACGGACTTGGAGCGACCATTGGGGGATGAAAGAGATAGGTATGCCTCTTGATTCAATGTCCTGCAGCAGTCGGGCGACATTTTAGAGGTGTGTCCTATGGGCCGCTCTGCTTGCCAAGAGAATCGTGGTGACGTCCAACATGTCATGATTCACGAATACGCTGACGGGACTCCTGTCATAAACCAGTCGGGTATGGCTGACTGAAGAACAGGTAGAGTGGAACAAAGAGCGTCAATAACAAATCGAAAAACTTGGTTTACCATGTGGTGATTCGCAGAACTCCTCATCACACCACTCGTGTGCCATAGGATCCGAATTAATCGGTAACAAAGAAAAAGCTCCCGCCCAGCCCGAAAAACAGAGATCCATCGGGAACCCAAGCTACGCCACCCCCGGAAACTACTGTTCCTAATGGCGTGTCAGCATTGATTACATAGCCCAACCATCGTCCCCTTTTCCAAACGGAGAACTGCAAACAACAACAATAACAACAACAACAACAAGAAAGAAAACAAAGACCAGAACGAACGAAGAAAAAGACACGCGTCACCTGAGCGATTCGAACACTCGCGGGCAAAGCCCAACCGCTGTTGGCGCATCCCAGATCCACGAGGAATCAGTAGGTAGCAGGCGATCCCGTTAACCACTCCGGCAAAGTGACGTCGTGACAACCTCGGCGGCGTTCCCACTTGACCGCGCTTGGAGGGATCTATGTACATACCATCGAAATCCACACCCCGGAGATGACGCGGCGGGTGTACATATGCATGCATGCATGTATGTATCCACCGAGAAGAGATACCTGCGTGCATGACTGCATGACGCCATCGGGCCAAGGAAAGAAAAAGGAACAAGGAACAAGGAAAGCACACTCCCGGTGTACCGAGTCCCCCTGCGCCCGAGCAGGCAGGAATGTTCTCTGCGGCTTGAGAGATTGGATGCGGATGTATTTACCCAGAGCGGATACGTGCATGCATAACGCTCTCGGTCAAGGAAAGGAAAGAACCAAATAGACCGGGCTGCACTACTCACGAAGATATTTCCATCGGAAAAAATGTGTGAAAGAAACCTGTCAAGTATATTTCTGACATGCCAATCCTAGACAGAAGGAAGAGTATTCAGGTTTCTTTTACACTTTTCCCATTGGAAACACCTTTGAGTGCGAGCAGTGCTGACATTCCTCGGCAACAGGATACCGTCGCCAAGGCAACCTGGGAGGAACAAGGGCGCCACAATACGTCCGTTCTCCGCGATCGAGGACGGAAGCAAAATACAAAGAGAGGTTTTACGGAACGAAGGGAGGAGCAACGGAGGACTACCAACGGAGGACTATCAATGAAGGATCAACGACTGAGAGACATCAAAGTAAACCTCAACGAAGCAAAGTTTCTCGCCTGAGAAAAAGAACGTCACCTGAGCGATTCGAACACTCGCGGGCAAAGCCCAACCGCTTAGCAGGCGATCCCGTTAACCACTCCGGCAAAGTGACTTGCTTAGGCTCCCGACTTGTGTCTTTGTGTCAGGAATCAGACGAAACACCCAATTACCTTGTACTCTGCTCTACTCTTAATTTTACTTAGATACCGCACCCGATTCTTGTAATTAGATACCGCTACGCCTCTGTCACGACAGCGGTGGCGGGGGCGTTTGTTTCCTGGTCGATGAAATCGCGCATGTACGCGACGAGCTGGTCAGTCCAGTCTTCCGTGACGGCGTTGTAAAGCGACGCGCGCATGCCGCCGACCGAGCTGAATAAAAATTGAGACAGGCAAAGCACGCGGAAAAAGCCACCGCACCGGTGTCCTTTGAGGCCCTTGAGCCCCCTCCTCTCCGCGCCCTCAAGGAAGCGCTCTTCCGCGCCCTCGCCCACAACGCCAAACGTGACATTCATCCAGCTCCCCTGGCCCTCCCTGACCTTGGGACAAAACACACCCCTGCGCTGGCCCTCCCACAGCACCGCATACACGCGCTCCTTCTTCCTCCTATTCACCGCCTCGTAGTACCGCACGCCCCCGAGCGCCCCGCTGCGGCGCAGCACGAGCCCCGCGACGTACACCGCAAACACACTCGGGGTGTTCGGCATCGAGTCCTGCGCCGCGTACGGCGCATACGCGAGCGCCGCGGGGACGGGCGCGCCGCCGACGCGCAGCGCGGCGTCGACGTCGACGACGCAGTCCCTGCGCACGATGACGACGCTCGTGCCCGCGGGGCCGAGGTTCTTCTGCGCGCCCGCGAACACGACGGCGTGGTCCGCGAGGCGCGGGATGGGGCGGCTCATGAACGACGACGAGTAGTCGCCCACGAGCGGGAGGAGCGGCTCGTCCGGGAGGCGGTGGAACGGGAACGCCGCGGCGTCCGCCGCGTCCGCGCTCCCCGCGAACTGCGTCCCCGAGACGGTCTCGTTCTCGCAGTAGTAGATGAGCGCGGGGTGCGGGGCCGAGAACGTGTAGGCCGCGTGCGGCGGGAGGCCGTCGAAGGAGCGGCCGTCGGCCGAGTGCGCGCGCGCGTCGGCGGCGATGCGGACGGTGCAGCCCTGCGCGAGGCGTGTGGCTTCGGCGTAGGCCGCCGTGGACCAGGTGCCGCTGAGGACGTAGTCGAGCACGCGGTCCTTGTCTGGGAGGTCCGGGTAGAGCAGGCGGTGGCGGGCGAGGAGGTTGAGCACGACGGCGGCGAACTGGGCGGTGCCGCCGCCCTGCATGAAGAGGATCTCGTGGGTCGGGGGCACATCGAGCTGCTCGCGGATGAGCTGCGCGGTCTCCTTGATGAACGCGTTGAACTCTTTCGAGCGATGCGAGATCTCGGCGATGCCGATGCCCGTGCCGTTGAAGTTGAGGAGGCCCTGTGCGGCCTCGACGAGCACAGACTCGGGGAGCGCAGAGGGGCCGGCGCCAAAGTTGGGAAGACGGGTGTCGGCCATGGGAGTCAGAAAAAAAGAGAGTCACAGTCACTTGATCATACATTTATCTACTACAGGGACGACTACGTATCAAACGAAGGCAGAGGCAGCACTATGCTGGGGGAGAAAATAAATGAGGAAATATAACAGCAGCACTACGTAGATGTATCTAACAATGGAACAGAGATTGGCAAGCGATGCGATATGCAGAGATGGGAAATTGTGCGACGGATGGATACAGATTGCGACGAGAGAAAAAAAAAAGCTGGCATGATTGCTAATACGGGAGAAGAGCCGGGATGAATGTGGGATGCATTGAATGAAGACATCGGACCGGACGGGGTCAGCTAGAAGTACAGGGCGCGTTGTCGGCGGGGGAATCACAGAGCACGGGCATGAGGTTGTGGAACAGGACGCGGGAGGGGGCGAAGCGCGAGAGCGGGGTGGACGGCGCTGGACGGCGGGTGTCGCACGGGGGCGGCGGCGGCGTGGACGGACACGGACACGGCGGCGGGGGCGTCTGCACGAGATCAGGGAACGGGCGGCGCGCGATGAGGACCGGGCGCCGGTCGGGCAGCTGCGAGAGGTCTGCGAGGTCCCAGACGTCCGTGGGCGCGGCGTCGAGCGCGCGGCGCCAGGGGAGCTGGTCAAACGGGTGCGTGGGCGCGGCGCGGGGCTCGGCGTGGCGCGGCGCGCGCGGCCGGCGACTCGAGTACGGCTTTGTGCGGCGGCGGGTGCAGGGCTGCGCGGCGCAGCGCGGCGTCGTGCGCGCGACATCGGCGGGCGCGGGGAGCAGCGCGCTGGGCATGCTTTGGTGGACGGGGCGCGGAGAGAGGATGGCAGGCATGGTCGGCGGCCTGGGCGGACAGGTGTTTATATCATGGCAGTATAGAAAAAAGAAACAAACACTGCTCCGAGACAATCCAGATCCGGTCACGCCCCATACATATGCACCCACAATCCTTCCCGCTTTAGCATTTCCATTGTTTCACATTATATTACCCGAGCTAGGCCACGGAGATGCGGGGTCAGTGCTGAGGGTTTTGAGATTGTCATCCTATTCATAGCATGGACAAGCCCACTATACTCAGGTCCTGTGATTGTCACCCCGCCTATTCATAGCATAGCGAGGACAACTCAGAGCATCCCGTGGGGTCGCCTATTCATAGCAATGCCATACATGCCCAGTGTCGAGGGTTTTGTGATTGTCATCCCATCGGTCGTCTGTTCATGACAAAATAAAAACCCAAGGTCAGTGAAAATTGGCGTGTTGATGCTGTTAATACAATGATATGTAAAACTAAGATAACAAGAATGAAAACCCCTCGAAACCATCTAGTCAATCTCCTCCATTGCCGACGTTGCCGCCGCCTCGGCCGCTGGCGTCTCGGTGGCAACAGGCTCAGGAGCCATCTCCTCATCCTCATCGACATCAAGACCCAGGCTACACATCAGTCAGTCAAATGTCATCGTTCACGACAAGGAAACAACGTACGCAATCATACGGTGGATGCGCTTGGCAAACGACGTCGGCTCGTCGAGGACAAACCCAGAAGTGAGCAGCGCGGTCTCAAAGAGGAGGAACGTCAGGTCCCGCACGGACTTGTCAGCCTTGTCCTCTGCGACCTTGCGCTTGAGCTCCTTGACGATGGCGTTGTTCGGGTTCAGCTCCAGCGTCTTCTTCGACGCCATGTAAGACGACATCGACGAGTCGCGGAGGGCCTGCGCCTTCATGATACGCTCCTGCACGGCTCGTCAGATCTAAACACCTACAGACAGCCAGAACAACGCACCATGTTGGATGACCAACCAAACTGGCCAGTTACGAGCACACAGGGCGAGTCGACGATACGGTTAGAAACAACGACCTTTTCGACCTTGTCGCCCAGGGCATCCTTGACGACAGTGCAGAGGTCGGCAAAGGCAGTGACCTCCGCCTCGCGGGCCTTCTTCTCCTCTTCCGTCTCCTCGAGCTCGAGACCCTCCTTGGACACACAAACGAGCTTCTTGCCGTCAAACTCCTTGAGCTGGGTGATGGCGTACTCGTCGATGGGGTCAACGAGGAGCAGCACCTCGAAGCCCTTCTTCTTGAGCACCTCGAGGAAGGGAGAGTCGCGGACCGCAGCGAGCGACTCGCCGGTGAGGTAGTAGATGGTCTTTTGCACCTCGGGCATGCGGGTGATGTAGTCTGCAAAGCAAACCCGTCAGACGTCGACCGCGACAGCACAAACCAGTACACATACCCTTGAGCGAGACCTGCTCCTCAGTGGCCTTGGTAGAGTAGAACCGGAGGAACTCGGCAAGCTTTGAGCGGTTCTGCGCATCCTCGTGGATACCAAGCTTGATGTTCTTGCCAAACGCCTCGTAGAACTTTGCAAAGTTGTCCTTGTCCTCCGCGATCTCGGTGATAAGATCCAGCGTCTTCTTGACGATGTTCTTGCGGATGACCTTGAGGATCTTGTTCTGCTGCAGCGTCTCACGCGAGATGTTGAGCGGCAGATCCTCAGAGTCGACGATGCCCTTGACAAAGTTCAGGTACTCGGGGATGAGGTCCTCGCAGTCGTCCATGATGAAGACGCGGCGGACGTAGAGCTTGATGTTGTTGCGCTTCTTCTTGGACTCGAAGAGGTCAAAGGGAGCACTGATCGCGACAAATTAAAACCAATGTGGCTACTAGCATAAAAAGAAAAACGCACCGCTTGGGAATGAAAAGGATAGCCTTGAACTCGAGCTGACCCTCGACGGAGAAGTGCTTGACAGCGAGGTGGTCTTCCCAGTCGTTGGTCAAGCTCTTGTAGAACGATCCGTACTCCTCAGTGGTGATATCATTAGGGTTGCGAGTCCAGATGGGCTTGGTCTTGTTAAGCTCCTCGTTAGTCGTCTGCTGCTCCTTGATCTTCTTGGTTTTCTTGTCTTTGGGCTTCTCGTCCTCATCCTCGACCTCCTCAATCTTGGGCTTGTCACCCTCGGTCTCTTCAACCTCTGCCTCATCATCCTCAACCTCCTAAACGCCAACCACATCAGACGGACTACAAAAAACCACACAAACAAAAGCACAAACCTTCTCAACCTCCTTAGTCACCGCCAACTGAATGGGGTAAGAAATAAACTCCGAGTGCTTCTTAACAATCTCCTTAATCTTCTTTTCCTCGAGGTACTCGAGCTGATCCTCCTTGAGGAACAGCTTGATCTCGGTACCGCGGCCGAGGGGCGCGTTGACTGTGTCGGGGGTGATGGTGAAGGTGCCGCCGGCCGCGGATTCCCAGATGTACTGCTCGTCGTCGTTGTGCTTGGAGATAACCTGCACGCGCTCGGCGACGAGGTACGCAGAGTAGAACCCGACACCGAACTGCCCAATCATGGAGATATCAGCGCCGGAGCTGAGCGCCTCCATGAATCCCTAGAAAAAACAAAAACATCGCGCGTCAGATCAGATCCCGTATGCCGTGGATGAAGATAGTGTGGCACTGACCTTTGTGCCGGACTTGGCGATGGTACCGAGGTTGTTGACCATATCGGCCTTGGTCATGCCGATACCGGTATCGCGGATGGAGAGGATCTTGTTCTCCTTGTCGGGGACGATGCGGATGAAGAGCTCCTTGCCCGACTCGAGGACGGTCGGGTCCGTCAAGGACGCGTAGCGGATTTTGTCGAGCGCATCGGAGCCGTTGGAGATGAGCTCACGGAGGAAGATCTCCTTGTTCGAGTAGAAGGTGTCTGCGGCGAGGACGAAGGTCAGATCGCGAGGATATGTGGAGGAGAAGAAGGCCACGCACTGATGATGAGGTCGAGGAGCTGGCTGATCTCAGCCTGGAATCCGAAGCTCTCAGTCGCCATTGGTCTGCATGTAATAGATCAATAAGACCAATCACAAGGCATATCAGAGCACACTGACGATTTTTTTTGTGTGTGAGGGTAGAGGTGGAGAAGGGTATGTAAAGGGTGTAAAGATGAACTTGTGGGGAGAGAAGCGCCCGTCCCAATCTCTTATGTACACCAAAATTTTAGTTCTCGAAGAATCCGAAACTTGCCTTTTTCGGTGCTTGTGGCGATGGCCGTAGAACCTTCGAGAACGATGCCGAAAACAAAACGTATGACACCCACAGCTTCCCCTTGCTGCTGCTGTCTCGTTGATGGATGCCGGCTATCACCCCATCGACGTATCGATGACTTCGTGGGTGCTTTGTTCGCTGTGTATTGCTGAATTGCAATTGCACAACTCCCACTCAGTTGTTCTCGGGAACTAACCTCGCGTCACTACACCCTCGATCGGGTTCTGAACAATTTTGAACTTTTTTTGATCGGGCGCCGGCATTTCTTTAGTGCTCCATTCCAGGGCTGCCAGCGCCAGCGAGACGTGTAAAGAACCCTCTGTTGTGGAACGTGCTGTACCCGAGTGCAGGACATGACAGATTCGTCGTGACCGCAATTTCAACTCCCTCACAGAGCGACTGAATTTTTCGGAAAATTTAGAAGGAAAACTTGCAATAAAAATTTTGTATATAATTACATAATATAGACTACATTGTGAGGTTCACATAACATATAATCAAGTTTTCGAGGTTGTTATGTGGTACGGAGTAGATATATGTTAGGCCTAAGGTCGTGTAGTGTAACAGTCATGTCGAAAGCTTCTATGTACCTACTCAGTGATGTGACTTCATGTGTTTGAGTGCAAGGCCTGTGCTTTTCTGCCGGACAAAATGTTCGCCCAAGCCGAGAACAACACACTATCCGGGCTTGGACATTTTTCTGAGTAAAGACTTTGGTTAGAGTATGTAGGGTCTATAAGGCATCAAGAATTTTTCCGACATACTGCCGCTATTTGTGGACATTATTCGCGTCTGCTCGTTGGCGTAACGTAATGGGTGGAGATAGACTTCTTTTTGTAAGGCTATGTACTTCTAATCTGCTACACTGTCTGCTCTGTGTCCCCATGAGGTGTTGTTGTCTCCACGACGCACAGATGGTGGTTGTAGATCAAAAGCGATCCCTCACCCTTTCGAGTTGAGCCTGTTAAATTCAAAACCCTAAATTGACACGCGAACAAGGGCTTCGCGGCAGCACACACACCGATTATCTTCACAGAATTTCCTATCTTTGTACTATTTTTTTCAGTTTACCGCACATCTCCCATCATTATCTTTTGTATTTCTATCACACTTTTGATTTCTTTTATATTTCGACTTACTTTCGAGCCTTTTGTCGTCTCGTGCCTGGCCTGATATACATGAGAGTCACGCGGTGGCGTGACTCGGGTCTGGCGCTACTTGATCCGTTCTAAGTTTGCAGGCATAGGTCTTTTCGGGGAGGAATCCGGCACACCCTTGTCAAGGCCACTTGAATGGAGGGACTTCAGTCCTCATTGGAATCACACACAACAGCAACAAAACTCGCTCTATTCTAGATAGTATATCAGGTAAAAGGTGAAAAAGGAAGAAGTATAAGACAGAAGTAAATCTGGTGAACGGCGGAAGCGATCATAGTCCAAATAAAGGAAGTGCTATATCCGTAAACTTTAAAACCTACTAACTACTAGGTAAGTACATGCATATGCTACAAACTATTCCTGGTCTCTGCCGCTGCCACGATTGAACCTGAGACCAGTCTTCTGACCTCACGGTTGACAAAAATGGATAACTATCCCCCATTGATTATTTTAACTTGTACCACTTGAACATAGCAGTACGACATCATGGTCGTCGTAATAGCTTGACGATACTCGTATGCGGACTAACAAACCCGATAGTCGCCCCGTGGCGCCTGATGTACTGAAGCGATCGAAATTAAAGATGCCCAGGAGATAAGTACTGGTTTAAGTAAGACTCGGAGTAATTCAATCAGTTAGATATAGTAACCAGTGAGCAAATCAAGGTACCAGACTTCTCGAGCTTCCAAAGGCAATATATCTAATTTCTATATTGCTCACATCATCTCCAGATTGGTGGAGTACATAATACTGGATATACTTAAACTCTTGTCGCTCTATCGCCCGCTCATTCATGATGGTCTCTCCTCAAGGCTCCTCTGTCGGAATTTTAGGTGCGGGAGCAGCAGGTCTAATCACTGCCCACGTGCTCCTCAAAGATGGGTTCAACGTCCAACTCATCACACGCGATAGCTCTCCTGGTGGAGTGTGGGCTCGGGAACGAATTTACCCGGGTCTAACCATCAACAAGTGAGTAACATAGACAATGGTGTGTATCTCTTACCGAATTAACTGTTCAACATGTAGTGTGCATGGAGAGTTCAATTTTTCTCCCTATTCCATGCCTCTACCTGCCAAGTCAGCAAAAACTGGTGGCCGTTTAACGGGAGACGACATGTGTGCATATATGGAAACTTTTTCTGAAAAGTTTCTCGCTGGGAAGATCAAATTCAGGACGGAGATTCTGAGCATACAGAAATCATCCAATGGTTCCTGGCTCGTGACAGTAAAAGACTTACTGCATGGAGCCCAAGAGGTACTCATGTTTTCGCATATCGTGTTGTGCACGGGGGTATAGCCACCTATATTGTTCAGAGGCGAGAAACTCACGAAGACATAGGGATGTAGTAATCAAAGTGTTCCAACATACATATCACCAGAATCTGCTGGCTTCCGTGGCTTAATTTTTCATTCGTCCAAGTTTCGTGACCGATTAGACGAGGTCTTGAACACCAAGTCTACTGGTGCTGATGGCAGTGAAAAGGCAACATCAATTATAGTGATTGGAGGTGGAAAGTCTGCACAAGAGTGGGTCCTTTCTTTTTCCCTGGGTCAGTGAAGGATTTCCTATGCAATCTGCAGTGTCTCTGCCTATCTGGCAAATGCGGGCCGTAAAGTAACTGTCGTTTTTGAAACAGCAGACACGTTTCTCGCATATAAGAAACCCCTTCCTGACTTCATCCGCAAAAGCAGGTTCGTATGCATTGTGCCCTAGCGCCTAGCTTTGACATCACCTCGTGAACAGATTTCTTTCAGTTTTATCGCCTCACATAGAGCTGAGAACACATCTTGAGTCAGCAATATCCTCCTACAAAGACTTGCATCTACTCACCGATGGTTTTTGGAAGACGTTTCTTGCACACCACGTGGCTCGGCAGCAAGCTCGTACACTTTATCTGGGACAAAATGACCTCAACTTCGGTGAGTGATCGTCCAAAGATATGATATGCCCATATTCAATTTGACATTTCTTGTTGAGAGTAGCTGGACGTGTACTCCCTGCCGATAGATTCTCCATTGCGACATACTCACTCAGCGTTCTGGGGTATCAGGACAAATGACGACGGTTGCTATAGGCCAGACAGTTTTTATGGTCTAGTCCAATCTGGAAAGATCAAGCTTGTGGCACCAGCGCGAGCTACGGGCTTCGGTGACGATGGAAGGTCTGTGACTCTGAAGGATGGGCGAATCCTGCCTGCGGATGTTGTGATTCTCGCTACTGGATTCAAGTCTTCGTGGGCGAGCCTTTTCGATGGTAGACATGATGTTTTGTGATCTTTCTAAGCTGACCGAATTTTAGCCCAGACTGCGGCAGAGCTGGGAATTAGCAGGCATTCCCCCTCCGCGAATGGTGTTCACGACTGGAACTATATGTCTTTAGCAAACCCCCCAGTGTTCCACCTTGACAGTGAGCAATGGTCTTCATCAATCTATCGTGGTCTTGTACCTGCAAAAAATATCAACAAACGGGACTTCGCAATCAATGGAGCAGTTGTAGGTTGAAAATATTTCCCATTCGTTCTTTCGCCAAATGCCCAAGTATAGTTCACCACCAACAACGGCTACACTTTTGAAGTGTGTGCGCATTGGATTTCCTCGTATTTCCTGGGGGACCGTATGCGGCTGCCGTCTACGGTGGAAGAAGCACTCGCGTGCGCTGAGCGTAACTCAGCTTGGATGAGGAAGAGATACCCGAGCATGCTTCCCTGGGTTAACGAGAGCTATAGCAGCAAGTTGGCGTTCTGGACGTACGTCTACAGTATTGATACGCGAGACGCAGATACTGATCTGCTTTGCAACTTCAGCTGGCCACAACTTATCGATGAGTTGTTGGAAGACATGTACTTGCCGAGCATGCGGAGTGGCGGAAATTGGTTGACGTGGCCCTTCAAGACCATCGGTGTTGATGAGATTGTCAATCTTGGGCGAGAACGCAGATTCAATAGAATTTCGTGATGTTTTTTCGAGTGACAGCTTTTGATTCGAAATATATCACGATGTAGATCAAGCACTACCTGGTAAATTGAACACTGTTACGTTTTCCTTCAACGCTTTGCATACTTTAGAAAGAAAACAAGATCGGATACGGTATCAGACAGAGTACAAGGTGAGCACAAAAATCTTCCAACTAAAAGACAGACACGCATATACCGGTGCACTATATTCACGAGAGGAATAAATTGACCTTTACTTGCGCATGGCAGTGATGAGGCCGAAGAGGGCACGGATTCTCGTGCGCCACCCATCACCATACACAAAACGGATGAGACCACTAGAAAAATCCCTGGGGAACACGTTCAGTTCGCTGGGATAAAACCAAGATCTGAGGTGAGAACGGACCAGCTATGAGCGAGAGATCGAACAGGATAGTCAAGGACTGTAGGGATCGAGGTCTGTATGACTGCAGGCCACCTATCTGTCATGATCGCTTTGACATTCGTCAGAGACCTTAGACCCTCCGGACCACCTTATAGATGACAAAGTACTTCAATGACAAGAGTGGTCACAGAGAATGAATACTGACCAAATCGTCCATATCCACTACGTTTAGCACCTCCAAATGGCAGATCTTGACTGAAGAGATGAGTCAGTGGGAGGTCTAGAAAAGTTTGCGAGATGGTTCCTACTTGACCTGGAAGGACATGCATGAGCTCAAGAAGTCAACATAAAAGCAGAAGAGACCTTACATAGAACACACCAAAATCGTTGATAGAGACCATGCCACATTCAAGTTTTTTAGCTACCTCAAGGGCTTGACGCTGGTCAGGACCAAAGACACTGGCGCCGAGACCGTATTGGGTCCCATTCGCAATCTCAATTGCTTCTTCAATCGTTTGATAAGGCATCAGGCAAGCAACGGGGGCGAACACTGATCATCCGTAGTCGGCTAAAGATTCAAGATTTCAATGGCAGATGTGTTACTTACGTTCTTGTTTAGCGATCTCCATTCCGGCATCCACAGGGCCAACAAGAGTTGGTGAGAAGTAACAGCCATTCTCCACGTATGCGTGGTTGTACGGGGTTCCATTAAGAACGTGTGCACCCCCCTCACCGGCAGCACGTATAATCCTTTCTAGGCCGCCGAACCTCTCGCTCGAGATCATGGAACCACAGTCAGTCGTAGCAACATAGCCTTCACACGAAGGCGCCAGAACCGAACCGACCCGGAGTCTGCTAATACGCTCGTCGAAAATGGCATGTAGCTCATCATATTGTTTCGAGTGTACTAGGATCCTTTCAATGCCAATGCAGTTTTGTCCCATATTCTGGCTAAGATGGATAGTCAGAGAGCTTGTGCTCTACAGACATTAAGGACTACTCACAAAATTCCCCGCATCCACAAGCTGGCCCATTGGTTGAGATTAGTGCCGGGTAGCACGATCGCTGGGTCCTTGCCTCCAAGTTCAAGAGTGACAGGAGTCAAATGCTCTGTCGCCGCTCTAGCAACCTGACGGGACTCTATTACGATGTAGATGGTACATGCAAAATCAACGACGGACCTTTCGTCCGACTTCTTCAGAGCCAATGAACGTGATGTGTTTGATTTTCGGCGACATGGTTAGAGCCTCAGCTTGTCCAGGCCAGCAACACACGACTTGAACGAGTTCTTCATCATGGCCGCAGGCACGAAGGCATGACTTGATGATGTCAACAAACCAACTGGTCGACCAAACCACGTTCTCGGAACACTTCAGCACAATCGAGTTTCCAGCAAAGAGAGCAGCAAGGACTGGCGACCAGGCATTATGCAGAGCTAGACTACCGTCAAAATAAGCCTGTACAGAAGATACGAGAACTTACGATAGTTCCATGAAACTATAGCAGCGACAACACCCAGGGGTTCATACACGACTTGAGAGTGTTTATAAAACAATAGGAAATTGCTCGCCCTTGTTTCCGGACTAAGTGCTTTCTCGCCATGTTTAAGCAGCCATTCCATCTTTGAACATGTGGTCAATATTTCTCCAAGCACAGCATCAATACCTGGCGAAACATGTCAAAAGTATACGGAGAAAATATTTCGAAAGGCAACTCACGCGTCTTTCCCGAGTCTCGGCACGCAACCCTTGCACACAAATCCTGATTGTCCACTAGCCACTTCAGCAGACTTCTAACAACGCGTCTCCTCTGTGTAAACGTCGTATGGCGCCATCTCTTCTGCGCTTTCTCGGCTTGAACAATCTTTCCGCGAATTTCTTCCTCGTTGTCGGCTAGGTATGTATGGATATGGAGACCGGTGGCAGGGTCGAAACTCGTGATGTACTCTCTTTTACTATCGTTAGCGTGAAGGGGCATAAGATTTTCGTCATCTAGGTGTGACTTTAAGTGGGGCTTTGTGATAGGATTCGATTCCCAGTCTGGACTTGCAGGCTATGGGGAGGTAAGGGTAAGTTATATATAATATAGTCACACACACATAACAGGTACCTCCGGTATAGTGAAAGGAAATGGGACGGGATCGTTGTGCATTTTGTGATATCGTTGAATTACAAGCCATATCCCAATGACGAAGAAGATCGTGATGGGGTAAACAATGTCAATACCCTGTTGGTCGTCATCGTCAGATATATTAACGGGTATAAGAGGGTGTAGGATGAGAGAGAGAACGGCGTTCATGGTCCCACTGCGAGGGCACAGAGGCTCTCACTGTACAGGTTGCCTCGAGGTAAAGAATTGAACAGACCCTCAACAACCACGTGACGTGACAAACAGGAAAGTCCTGTCACGTGGTATGCTTGCTACTTCCGTCACTGAGTCACTGAGACGCTACACGCCACAAACGACCATGTTCAACGATAGTGATCCTTGGATTATCAACTGCATCGCCATTGATGCGAATGCTGTTATTCAAGACCACCTCTTCCAGGCCTCCATCTCGCTCAGTACCACGGCTTACCAACTGCTCGACAAAATCAAACAAAATCCTAATGCTAGCCCAGCACTCTTCGATCCGGATATTCGCCTTTGGCGACCAATTAGGGATATACCAGATTCCAATAGGTCGGAATTGCAAAGAGCCTTGGCCAGCCTCTCGTTTCCACCTGTTGATAAATCAAAGAATGACGACGTAGAGGAACTCTTACGGACTTGGCCCATTTCACAGTATTTTGGTGTAGATGGAGGTCCCAAACCCAGGTGTGTGCATGTCATATTGCGGAGCGAGGTCGATGCAGGTAAGAATGTATAGGTCTTCGCTGGATCCTATGGGTGCTCACTTTCTGTTGGCCTTTTTCAGGCTACCTGAGGGGTAAACGCAAACGTGGTGAGGAGGACGATGAGACCACGTCTATCAGACTTCTACAAAGGAAGGCCAACAAGGCAGCGCCGTCGAGTCTGGCTGAGGCCGGAAGTTTCAAGCAGATTGTCGGGCCAGGACAACCTATTGCCCTCAATCGGCCGTATGAGCACAATACGATCCCTCTCCCCCTACACCACCCTGCTTTCGGAAGCTTTAAAGATAGATGCAAAAAAGCGCCATCAACCAGGGCCCTGAAATGTCTCCTTGATCTTTCGGAACGCGCATGTGAATGGTACATCACTGAGGATGTGAGGCAATATACTATAGCTTCAGTCCTTCAGGACCACCTGGGTCTTGTGCTTCATCCGGATAAGATCGCCGACACTGGATACGTGACGGATGGAAACCTCACAGCATTCATTATGCCGGCTCTTATTCGTGAATGTAAAAACGAAGTAGGAAATGCGATAAACCAGGTGATTCTGTACTATGCCCATTGGTTGATCAAGGCAATGAAATGTTATCATAAATTCAATACCTGCTTTCCATGTATACTGATGGTCGACATGGGTAAGTTTGTGCTTTGTTCAGTCCTCACTTGCTGAGGAGACACATAGGGTCACGGATTGGATTCTACGGTAGCATCTGGGACGGACAACGTATCAGGGTCGAGCCACTCACGCGGGGCCTTGATCTCACGACAAATTACAAAGAAAAAAGGGAACGGAATGAGATGGCGTCCACTTTAGACGCGTTAGTGGAAACAACCGCCCACATTCAAGAACACTACAAGTCAATTCAAGCCACAGACTCTTGGGACGATCATCGCCGACTTTTCCCATTCTTATCATCATATACTGAGAATGGTAAAACAGTCAACTTCAAATACCGCCAACGGCATCAAGACAACAAGTTGATCTTCTCCGCTACTGTCAATGATTCTGACTATAAAGCACGCGAATGTCTAGTCAAGTTTACAAATCAGTACTCATCTGCTGCGCATGACTATCTTGCAAAGCTCAAATTGGCACCAAGAGCACGAGCGTATATCTCCATCTCTACAGATTGGACTGCGATTGTGATGGATAAGCTTGATTACCCATCCCTATTTGATCTCAAGCAAGAAGGGTTGTCGGACGAGAAGCGGGACAAGGTACGAAACAAGGTTCACGGCATTGTCCAGAAATTGCATGAAGGAGGCTTCGTTCACGGTGACGTTCGAGATACCAACATTCTTGTGAATCCCGCATCTCTCCAATCTGATGATGTGATGGTATTTTTGATCGACTTTGACTGGGCTGGCACAGTTGAAAATGCGAGATATCCTGTTGATTTGAATAAGGAGACGGTGAGGCGGCCCGAGGGAGTCGAAGGTGGAGGGTTTATTCTGGTGGGACATGATCTTGAGATGGTAAATTACCTGTAAAATGCGGTTCTATTTGTGTACCTACCAATCTTTTGAGCTTATCGCGATAAACTGAAGAATATTATTATCATATATATAGGTCTACAAATCACAATCTTTTGGAATAGGATGCCATCTCGACGAAGGCTTATTGATTAGGTAGCGACGCTCGGATTTCACGGAGTATCCTTTCCCACTTGACCCTTCGCGGCTGACTCACTCGTCTCCATTTTTTTAATCAGATGCCTCAGCGAAGGGGCGGAAAATCTTTAGAAAGGGTCTTCGCCCAATATCCACAATCTTGAAAGCAATAATAAATTGGACTGTCCAAGGCTAAAAGCTTAGTGACCTAATCTGGAGAGATCAAGCTTGTGGCACCAGCGCGTGCTACGGGCTTGGGTGACGATGGAAGGTCTGTGGCTCTGAAGGATGAACGAGTCCTGCCTGCGGATGTTGCGATTCTCACTACCCGATTTAAGTCTTCGTGGGCGAGCCTCTTTGATAGTAGACATAATGCTTTGGGATCTTTCTAAGCTGACCGAATTTTAGCCCAGACTGTGGCAGAGCTGGGAGTTAGCAGACATTCATAAGTGGTTCACAACTGGAACTATATGTCTTTAGCAAACCCTCAGTGTTACACCTTTGCAATGAGCAATGGCTATTGTGGTCTCGTACATGCAAAAAATATCAAGAAACGAGACTTCACAATCAATGGAGTAGTTGTAGGTTAACAATATTTCCCTTTCGTTCTTTCGTTAAATGCTCTGTTGGTCGTCATCATCAGATATGTTAACGGGTATAAGAGGGTGTAGGATGAGAGAGAGAACAGCGTTCATGGTCCCAATGCGAGGGCACAGAGCCTTAACAACACGCGACAAACAGATGATGATTCAGGTGACAATTATAATGAAATAACGTAACCATTACTACTTTTGGACTAACTCTTGAATAGCATAAGTCTTGACTCAAACTCAGGGATATTATTGAGGTTAACCCTTAAGATAAAATTCAAGCTGAATAAGGCCTTAGGTGCCACCTAAACCTTACTATGCAGAGGTAAACGTGAATTTTCAGAGACTTGATTGTTAAAAATGCCGATGGCTCTTTCTCAGCCTCCGATACATAAGGGATGAAACAAAGAGACAATATTGGAGCCGGTTATAGGTTGATTCAATCCATCTTTCGACATAGAGCCAGATAAGTTATGTACATATGTACTTATTATCTTGGTCGGCGTCTCAAACTGTCGATCTTCGGCAATTAGGCACGTCAGCCAATGAAAAAAAGGGCTCTGCTCCCACGCCACTCCGCAGAAAAGCCTCATGGGACCTGGCCTGGCTCTTCCTTTCTCCGACTTCGACAAAAGCCATTGACATTTTCCAACCCTTCTTTCCTTCCTATTCCACTGCAGAATCATAATCTCTTCCGCATCGCCTCCCCGACCCTGACTTCTAGGAATGATTCTTCAACCAAAGGGATGAGCCAAGGTTTTCTGTGGTATACGAACGAATCAAGGCATTCATCCTCAGTTATGCGTTGTTGCTGGAGGTCTGACTACTGTCGCGTATGGCGCCAATCGATCTCAAGGACCTTGATCTGTTACACTCATGGCAACTCCCATCCTATATATTTTGGTCTTGGTCTTGGCCAGTGCGCTCCAGTCACGCTCAAGTCATTTGTAAACCCTGTTGCTCCAATGCGCTGAAAAAGTTTTTCTCCTCGGACCGTGTGGCCTGACTCGGGGAAAGCTCCGAATGTTCATCGCCATCGTAGTTCAGCTTGCCATTTCATGCCTTCGTCTCTCGGCCTTTTCCAAGCTGGTCGTTCTTGAAGATAACGAAAATTGTACTGCCACATTTCCCCCATGTTCAAAGCTGGCCTGTAGAGCAGAATTTTGTGCAGCCCTTCTGTTGTTTATATTTGTTTGAACTCAATGAGATTGTTTTTCAAAAAGTGATCTCACGCCTGGACCCAGCTTCACATCGCTGAGCTTGCCGAGTTTTCATACTTACTCATGTCTGATACAGGTACTCCGCCAGTTATCCCAGCCGCCCTCCAGCAATATGAGTACGTTATCTAATTGAGAAACTGGCACCTGGCTGATGGTGAATCGACAGCTCGTACGTGGTCGATCCGAAATGGCAGGTTAAATTCACCATCATTTGGACGTCGGTGTTAGGATTCTTCGCATTCATTACTCTTCCATCTGTTATCCGCGGCTATCGACAGTGGACGAAAGAGGCATTTGGGGTCACTGAGAATTGGGGTGACAGGTATACTCGCCTCGCTAATGGAAAGAAAGAGTCCTGCTCTGGAGGAATATCTCCGCCTCCACCGCGACGCAAGGGCCATATTGTTGTGAGAATCCTTTCCACGTTAGGTTCTGTCTTCTACTGGACACCGCCGGGTCTCGGGCTCAATGCCGGTCAAAGTATGTATCCTAGCCTATTTACCATCGTGCCGACATCTCAACTTGTGCAGTGATACTGATTGCAGGCTATGCCACTGCTGTCGTACTGTGCATCTGCACATCTGCCGAGCTCGTGACAAACCCTAATCGTGCAGGCTTTCTCGCCCTCGCGCAGCTCACTCCGGTCTTCCTCTTCTCATCAAAGAATACGGCACTTTCCTTAATCCTTCCTCCGTTCTTTGCGTACACCCGGCTAAACGTGCTACACCGATGGGCGAGCCGCACCTTGTTCCTCGCCGCCGTCTTGCATGGCTCGTTGTGGATCAACAACCATATTGTGTGGGATATCCAGATTTTGGGCCAGCAAAAGGAAACAAGTGGCGTCGCTGCATTTGGTGTGTTGTGTGCTATCGTTATCACGAGTTTGCGTCCTGTTAGGACGTGGGCTTGGGGAGTGTTCTACTGGGTTCAGTGCGTCTCTGTTTCATTACGGAGAATGAGTCTGACATTACACAAACAGTTTCTTAGCGGTACCTGCGTTCTTCATCACAGTGTGTTACCACACCATTTATGCCGCGCCATGGATCTTCCCGCCCATCGCTATCTACGCCTTTGATCTTCTGATGCGTGCCGGAAGGTTTAGGCTTAAGGATGCGAGGCTGATACCCGTAGATGATCAGATGACGATTGTACGTTCTTTTTTGTTTGTATCCCTCTTGGTACTCATCGGGAGACAGATACACATCCCGGATTGCGATGACGGGTTCCAGGCGGGCCAACATCTTCGCTTGCGCGTCTTCTTCGGAGGAAGATTGTTTGAATCTCACCCTCTTAGCATCATGTCTGCTCCCGCTTCGTTGTCTGGTTCCACTACATGCCTGACCGCCGCTGACATGGATGGATATTATCAATCCGAATCCGATATCTCAAGTCTTGGCGAGGGTCCGGGTATACTCCTAGGTGCTCGTGTTGCTGGCAACTGGACTAAAGCACTTAACAAGTACGCTCGTGATTCGGTGTCGGCTGCTGTCGACAGTGATCTGGACGAGGAGAAGGTGCGGAAGGTGTATCCAACGAGTGTCCCGGTTCAGGTGGTGTTTGATGGTCCATATGGTGGATGCTCGATTGAGCTGGGGATGTATGATCGCGTGTTGTTGGTGGCGGGCGGGAGTGGGGCGACGTTTGCGATTGGATGTATGGATGCGCTTGTTGCGTTGTGTGCGAGGCCAACCCCAGGACAGTCGGCACCTAGAACAAGGAAGATCCATTTTGTGTGGTGTATACGGTCATTCGGTGCGTCACTCCCTAGCAACTTAGTCCGGTGAAATTCTCAAGATCCGGTTGACTCCCAGGCAACCTCAACTGGTTCGCGCCTCTTCTGCGTGCTATCGCACGGACTGCCGCTGCGGCGTCTGTACGTCTCACAATGACAGCGTACGTGACGTGTATGTGTTCGCCAGAGGAAGTCGACATACCCGGTCTGGTGGTGCGTGTCGGGGGGCGCCCTGAAGTCTCGCGGTTGGTGCGCGGTGTCACGGTGGGGCACATCGGGACGACGATCAGAGGCAGCGAGGAAGATTTGTGTGCCTGTGGCTGTGCCAATGAGGCGCTCAAAGCGCAAGAGGAAGAGGAGGAGGAGGAATCTATAATGGGTGACGAGGAGAAGGGGAAGGGAGCGGCGAGGGGGGAGAGGCAGGAGTCGGTTGGAGTGTGTGCGAGTGGACCGGAAAGCATGGTTCGGGAGGCGGCAAATGCTGTTGCGGGCTACGCGGCAGGGGGACGTGAAGTTGGGTTCCATGCGGAGGTGTTTGCGGTGTAACTTGGAATTATGAAATCATGTAAATGTAAATGTACTTTGCAAAAGATGAATGGTATATATCGTAGTTCGCGACACTGTCCGGGGACATGGAAGAGCATCAGTTTTGTCTACTCCTATATCGCTTAGTACTTGGGATCTCAGGCGACGATTGGAACCAAATAAGTCACTTTAATTCAATAGCGATCCCATAACTTTCTTTTGCTGCTCGCGGTGCTCCAGATCTGCCGTAAAATCACATATCCCTCTCGTCCAGGCTACGCCAAACAAAGTCAGCTGTCAAATATGGCAGACACATGGAATCGAAGAAAAATTAAATTTCGAAGAAGCTTCGAAGGGAGACCTTCCTCAAGCTTCCATCCAGCAAAACCTTGAAACTTAACGCGAACGATCGATGACACACGGACGTGGACAGCTGACTTCGAATTCGAATTCCTTTTTGCATTATTTAATTTTATTGGTTGTCGTTATACTTCTAAGTACTGCATGCGCAGAACAGAACAGAAGCGCGCGCGGAGAGAGCTAAGATGTGGATGACCATAAGGGGTATAGAGAGAAGGTTGGAGTTGGTCTTGAGAACCGAGAGAGGGGAGAAATATAGGTAGAAAGAAAGAAAAAAAAAGAAAAAAAAAGCGTGAATGATTATGTGGGAGATGCAAAGTGCACGGTGGCCATCGTGGTGGATTTTTCTACGTAGAGAAAAAGGAAAGAAAGAATGAGAAGAAGACAAGGGCGCTCAAGCGCCCGGGTGAGATGGGAGAAGAGGAGGTGAGGTAGTGCAATGTTCTGTTGCAGTCCAACGCTACTTGGCTTTGTACGGGAAGATATTACAAGGACGAGGAGGATCGAAAAAGAGGCACGGGAACGAAGGAAGACATGACCAGAAAGAAATCAAAGCAAAGCCAAGGGGGTGCCTCTCAACCCACCATCTAGCCCCTCACCCTGATACTGTAAAAAAATCACGAACGAAACTACGACGCGCCGGAGCCGTCCGTGCCTTTCAGGCTGCTCATCGAGCCCCGTTTCAGTCCTAGACCAAGTTTTTTCAGACCAGCCAAACTGCTCTTGGTTTTCTTGTGCGTCTTGGCGCCGCCGGCGCTCGCGGCCGACTCTGACGCAGCGTCCGAAGCGACGTCCTCGCTATCGCCGCCCTGGGCCTCCTCTGCCTTGTCCTCTGCGGGCTTCACGGCCCCAGCGACTCCGCCCCCGCCCACGAGCCGGATCGTGGTATCTGGCTCGGACTTGCTACTCTCGTCACACGGGCTCGAATCCGGTATCGCCTCCGGCTCCTTTCGCGAGCTGGGCGAGAGCGGCGCGATGGGTTTTGTGTCCATTGCCGGAGCGGAATCTGCGAGCAGATCGGGGATGTCGATTTTAGTAGACGACGCTGATGCTGATGCTGATCGCTGGGTGATGTCAGACAATGGTGTTGGCAGCGGTGGTGGGGCGACCAGGGCAGAGGTCGACCCGCTGGAGCTGGCGTCAGAGTTTTCGCGCGGTGGTGGGCGGCGGGGGACGGGGTCGGGGACTTGGCGCATCCCGGGGCTGCGTCCGGATTCGAGGTCTTCGTCAAAGGAGGATATGGGGGATTTTGGTGCGGATTCGGGGAGGATGTCGATTGGTTGGGGGAGTTCGACGGGGAGCGGGACAGGTGGTCGGGTGATGGATATTGTAGGTAGTGACGCGGAATGGGATAGTTGCTCTGGGACGGAGGTCGGTGCGGGGATGGGTGTGTCTACGTCTGCTAGAACGGGGATTCCGACTTGGACACTTGATTCGTGTCTGATGTTTAGCACTTCAGGCTCTGGTTCCTGGGAGGAGTTGACGAAAATTCGTAGACTGAGAAGAGTCGACTTGCCTTGATCTCCTCTTCTATAGGTAATAGAGAAGTATCTGTTATCACCCCTGCGTCATGCCATCGTCTTAGACTCCGGTCCGCCCATGCCTCGAGTAGATTCCAACCGCGATATTCGCCAATTAGCCGTAGACCACTGTTGCCAGTATCTCCACCGCCATCTCCCTGACCGCGACCCGTCCCATCATAAAAGTAGCTCTCGTAGCCGAGGTCATCTTCACTGTCGTCGCTCGCATCAGCAGTGCCAATCTCGAAGCCGTCTCCGCTCTCCAACTCTTCTGCAAAACTCGCGAGCCATTTTGCCCATCCAGCGGGCCCGTCGCCTCGCCAGAGGACGACTTTGGTGTCGAAATCACGTCCGAAAACGATGACTTGGCCCACGGACCCGCTTTCGTCGGGATTGAGGTCGACGCCGACATAGTTGCCCACTTTGTCGGCGATGAGGGGGATCCAGCCGCGCTGGGAATAGCGCTTGCGGATCCAGCCCGGAGGGATAGACTGCATTGCTTCTTGCAGCCGAGGATTAGCGCCAGTGGCAGGATCATCATCTACCTCTCTCCAGAACTTCCATTCTTGGAAAACATCTTCGAGGGGGAGGAGTTTGAGGCCAAAGAAGAGGCCCTCGGCGCAACCAGCGGCAGACTCGGCCTCCTGGCCGTCGCAGCAGAGGTAGGACTCGCGAATGACGGGGGGGAGCGCAAAGCCGAACTGGGCTTCAATCTGGGCGAGTTCGAGGGGGAGGATGCCGTAGTTGAGAGTGTCGCCGAGCTCTGGATACTCGCGGTTGAGCCAGGTGCGGATGCGGTTCCACGTGCTCGCGAGGGGGGGATACGGGGACTTTGGGGGGAGGTGAGTGGGAAGCAGGGGGCCACGCGAACTTGGCTGGGTGAGCACAGTGCAGCGCAAGAGACAGAGACTCACTAGGCGTATGGCGCAGGGCCCTGGGGCGGATAGGTGTACGGCGAGTCGGGGGTGTCTGGGTTGAAGGCTGGTTGGTGGCCGGCAGTGGGCGACGAGGTGGGCAGCGAGAACGCCTCGTGCGTCGACGAGAGCGCCTGGCCCTTCCTGGAGTACTGCGCAGTGTCCGCCGTCGAGAACAGCGAGGAGAGCCAGCCCATGGCAGACGTGGCGGACAGACAATTCTGCTCCTCACGTAAGCAGCCCCTCTCTCCTCTCGACCATCAGTTGCGATCCAAATCCCTCCTGCATATATATTCTGTCAGCCATGGTCTGCCTCTTTGTTTCCTTCTTCAATGTCGACTCCCACTCTCGCGGACTTCCAGCTCCTAAAGCTCGTCGGTCAGGGCTCCAGCGGCCGCGTCTACCGCGCGCGCGACACGGCTTCGGGCCAGTCGGTCGCCCTCAAGATTGTCAAGAAGGGTATATACAGCGACTCGAGGACCCTGCTCGAGCAGCATCTCCAGCAGAGTCTCTCTGGTAGCCCCTTTGTTCTTCCTCTCCTGGCCTCCTGGCACGACAGTGCCAACTTCTATCTCGTTTCCGTTCGTCGTCGTTCTCTTGCCCCCATCTGCCATTCTGACCTCCTATCCAGCCCTTTTGCGGCGGACAAGATATGGAACACAACCTGTCTCAAGAGGGCCGCTTCAGTGAAGACCGTGCACGGTTCTATGCCGCAGAGCTTGTCAGCCATGTCTTGTTCCCATTGCAGAATGTCGGCTGACCTTTTCACCCCAGCTCGTCGCTCTCGAACATCTCAAGGCCGAGAGGGTCTTGCACAGGGACGTCAAGCCTGCGAACATACTGTTCACCGATGCAGGCCACGTCCGACTTATCGACCTTGGTCTCGCGACCAAGCTCAAGGCTTCGCCGGTCACGCATGTCGATTTTCATGCCGATCCGACCGCATGTTCCGGTTCGTTTTCTATCCAGGATCCCGATTTTACCTCGGCAGAAAGGGTGGGCACTCCCTCATACATGAGTGCTGACCAGCACATTGGTCGTCCATATTCTTACGAGGCTGACTTGCACGCCCTCGGCGTCAGTCTATACCAAATGCTTACTGGCAGGGTGAGTTCTTTGGACTCTCACTTTTTCACACACCAGCTGATTACAGGTGTAGCTTCCATTTGGCGTGGGGGCAAAGTCACGCGAGGACATGATCGAGGCTGTTCTGTGTGAACAGCTGACGTTCAAGCCTGACGACAAAGTTTCTTCCGAGGCTCGGGACTTGTTGTCCACACTCACCAGTCGGGATTCCAGAAGCCCTGCTCAACTCGAGGAGATCAAGCGCCACCCCTGGTTCTCCAGCATGTGAGTATACGCCCTGACCCTCATGCCTTTCAGTGATTGATCTCCATCATTTCAGCCGATGGGACCGCGTCAAGACCCAGTCTCTGTCCCCGTCCTGGAAGCCTTATCTTTCTTCTCTTCCGAGGAACAATCCTGTGATTGAGGTCGATGAAGGTGTACCCTGCTCGCCCGATCCATATCCGGGCTTCGCATATGTATCCCCCGAGTTCCTCGATATGAGGGCACAGCGGGACCGAGGCATTCTAAACAGGCTCTCCAGACTGTTTTCACGTGAACAGCTTCCTTCCTCCCCTAAATCTCCCTCATCGACCTCGCCGTCCCTGTCAGTCTCTCCCCCAGAGGTCCGTACAGAAGCTATCCAGGTCCGCACAGAAGTTACCAAGACATTGTCCCCGCCCCCTTTTTCACCTGTTTTGTTGGCCCCGGCTCCTTCCAAGGCTGCCATTACATCGTCTTCATCTTCTTTCCGAGCGGCTGCCAGGAGGAGTCCGCCGCCAACTCCGCCGCCCACTATCCCGCTCCCGCCCATCCCTACGGCAGCGACGCCGAAGCAGCCCGCTGATGCATCTGATGCCCGCGGGGATCTTCCTCCACTCCACATCCGGCAGTTGCTGAACAAGCGGCCCCGTCAGCCTCCCCCGACTCAGCCAATCGAAGTGGATGTACCCCTACCCCCCACGCCAGAGGTCATCATTACCCCTGCTGAAGACGACGTTGGGGAGGCCGTGAACGATCCACTGCCTGGTCTGCGAGAGCCCCTGAGAGATGTATCTAACCAACGCTATTTGTCGCCCAGCGACGCCGAGCGGCCCACCTTCACTCCAGTTCTCAAACCGGGCCCGCGTATCAAGCTTTCCGCCCCGCCGAAACGAGCCAAAAGGGCGCAAAAGGAGAACGCGCCTCTTCTTCGGGCTGCGGAAGAGAGCGAGCCCAAGGTGAAGGTGGCCCGCACGCCTCCGACGGCGGTGTTTATGTTGCCGCCCAAGTCGGTGCCTTTGCCGTTGGCGATGCCGGCTTCTGCGCCCCTGCAGACGCCTAAGAAGGCTACGGCGGCGAAGGCGGAACCCGCGCCCCAGCCTCCAATGAAGAAGACGGTGCCGGCTAAGCCTGTGTCTTTGACGTCGGTATCCCCGCCCTCTGCGCTGCAAACGCCTAAGAAGGCGACGGTGAAGGCGGGACCCGCACCTCAGCCTCCAGCGAAGAAGACGGTGCCGGCCAAGCCCGTGAAGTTGACGTCAGCGATACCGCCCTCTACGCTGCAAACGCCTAAGAAGGGCACGGTGAAGGCGGAACCCGTATCTCAGCCTTCGGTGATGAAGACGGTGCCGGCCAAGCCCGTAAAGTCTGTGCCTTTGGCATCGGTCAGCCACACCGCTGCGCCAACGCCCAAAAGGGCCGCCTCGAAAGACTCGTCTCAGTTGTCCCCGAAGACGTCGCCGCCGAAGCCTGCGACGCCCAAGGTGAAGCCGGCGTTCAAAGTGCCTGCAAAGGTCGCCGAATCCAAACTCGGCACACCCCCAGGATCGGTAAGGAGAAGAAACACTTTAAAGACTTCAACGCCCCCAGCTTCAATGTGTTCCGGTGATATTACTAACGACGAAGAGGCTATCTACCCTCGACCCATGGTCCGGGCCGATACCCTCTCGCACCCCGCTCTCGCCTTTGCAGACGCAAGCGAGAAACCCGCCAGCTACCCCCGGCCGCCCGAGGGTGTCAGCCACCCCAAGACACCAACCCCTATCACGCCTCTCAGCATCGCAGAGGCCTTCGCCCCACCGCCGCGCTCTCCCCCGGGATCGGCACCGAAGACCACCGCACCGGCACCGCGATTCACCTCTGCGCCGCAGGCCTGCGGCGTGCTCGGCCTCTCGTCCGAGGCGTTCTCCCCGGCGGCCCTGGCCGGGTTCTACGGACTCACGACCCCGCGCGTTAACCTCGACCCCAAGCACACCAAGCAGCGCGCCGCAGAGATATTGGAGCGCGCGCGGGCGGCCGCTGCCAGGGACATGCGCGAGTCGCCGTACCTCTCGACCCGTGCCGCTGCCCCGCCCATCGCGGTCGGCCCGCATTATGCGGGGCACCTGCCGGGCCCGTCGCCCACGGGCATCGTCAGCGAGCTCAGGCGCATGTGGATACGCCTCTCGATGGCGGTCAGCCGCGCTGTTGCGTGGTTTAAGTATAGAAATGCACCCGGGTTTCAAAGGTACTAGGTCTTGCCGTGTTTTGTGGATGACGAAGATGATGTGGATCCTCTTGGTTGCTTATCTCTCTGTCTCTTTCTGTCTCTGTCTCTGCGTCTCTTTTCTTTCTGTCTCTGTCTCTGTCTCTGTCTCTGTCTCTGTCTCTGTCTCTGTCTCTGTCTCTGTCTGTCTTCTTCTCTTTTTCTCTCTGTCTCCCTCTATCTCTGTCTCTCTCTATCTCTGTCTCTCTCTGTCTCTCTGTCTCTCTCTCGTGCCCTCTCTCTGGTCCCTCTGCTACAGTCTCTTCTGGCTCCATCTCGAACAAGCAAACAAATTGGTCCTGGCTCTCCGTCGTCGCCATGAGCAACTTCGACAAGACATTCAAGCAACTGCTCCTATTCGCGCGCAAGCCTCTGTATCTTGGTCTTCATCTACACTTGATCTTATTTTTATTATATTCATCTTTAACCATCTATTCTTACATCGATCGGCTTGCTTTGTACCGAGGGAACGATGTATAATTATTTCATTTATTTGCTTGTAATAATTTATATCCTGTTAGTCTCCTGTAATCCGGGCGAATACTTACTTTATTCTAGTTTCGTGTTGTTGAATCATATATACATCATTTTGTCTGTGGATCTCGTATGTGAAACATTCTGCGAACCCCTGTTTAATGTTAGCAAACAGCATGCATTGCTGTGCACCTGATTAAATAAAGATCCCCAACGCGTGTTTGATCGATTTCTATAGCGACAGTGGGCAGCAGGGGATTGCAAAGGAGCGATGGCATCGTTAGGAGTACTATCACGGAAGAATGACGCGCGGTAACGAGGTGACTGATTTTTTCGGTGGGCCTGTACATTATTGAAATGTCGCGGTCGAAGGACGGCAAGTTTTCAGAGTTACGGGCTGTGGAACACTCAACTCAACCATCGTTCGGCTACCCTCGAGAGTCAAAGGATTGTAATAGGTAGCATCTTGTACATCGTATACACCTTAATAAAATAGATACCTCATGAGTAGTTTACAAGTAAGGGCAACTAGGCGCAATTCGCTAGGCCCATTGAAACAAGCTCAGTGCCTACTTTGATATAGTAGTAATCGCCTGAAAATGCCAGCCAAATCAGTAAGTTCGAACCAAGCGTCAAGGACGTTGGGTTGTACCGTAAGTCGTTCCAGTGAGGAAATTATTCGCCGGCTTGTTCACTGTACCATTTGACAAAATGCTCTGCCATGGTTCATTGAACGCCAGGCTGGTAATGGCAGATGTAATCTTTTGAGGGAGGGAGTTTTAGACTTTATAGTCAAGGGGCATGTGCTTACGTTAATTGCAGAGTCAGTGTAGAACATTGCATTATCCGAATCCGTCTCGACCTGAGCTAGGAGAAGGAGACCCATGGAAGCGATGGTTGCAGCGGATGAGTCTGCTGGACGCGGCGCAGGGACAAGAGGTGCGTTGAAGTCCCTTGAACGTGTCAGACGAGTACGTGAACAGCAAACGTGTCAGAGTCTTACCAAGGGATGATACCATCATCGGGAATATTATCGAGGAAGTACTTTGCGAGACGACGAGCAGTAACGAGGTAGTCGAGTTTGTTTGTACGTTTGTACACTGTTCAGGTTCGGGGTTTCATAGATGGGAAGACGCGGCCGCA